>BGPR01000417.1:515077-627276 GCA_013235015.1 Araneus ventricosus
ACAGCAGAAAATCTTCATATCCATGAAGTGTGTATAGAGATGATTCTTACGGTTTTGAAAATTCCGGAGCTTCGCATCACTGGCACACTACTCATACGTGATAAACCACCAACTGTATAGAGGAATGAACTAAATATAAGATCTTCATCGATTGGCTCTAGATTCTTGGAAGTTATGGAAAACTTACTTCAAAAATTCCATTGAATTCATTATGAATGTGGTGAAGAAGACATGGATTGCACTGAAGCAACAATCTCAAGCTTCATATAGCCAACCGTTTTTCATTAATTTTTAATCAACTTCGAAAATGAATGATTTGTTCAACTTTCATCCATGTATGATGTTTCCTCAGGATAATTTACTGCTACTTTAAATAAGAATCATCCTGAAAAGGAGTAGTTAGCATTCCATATAATGCGATGAAAAAACTTAAAATTAGCAAAGAACATTCCATACTTTTTCCATGATTAAGATAATCGTTTTAGAAGTACAGGGCTTCTTAAATTATGGTACTCAACCTCAGGTCGAGTCTCGTAAAATGAAACAGTGAAAATCTGCACGCATTATTTTTTCCTTTAGATTCTTCAGTATTTCTAAGAGAAAGTGGTTTAGAAAATCATTATTACATAAAATATTTCATTAAAATTCACAGAATTCTATTTATTCAGTTTATTATTAATTATTGCTTCATTTTCTCATTTATTCTCAATATTGGGTGGTCGGGAGAAGTTCGTAGTATGCAAGTGGGGTCATAGAAATTTGATAGAAAAGGGTTACAAGAAAAAACAGTTACTAAAGCCCTGTTATAGATGAAAATCACTTCGAAGAGAAGTTTGATAATTACAGTGAAGTTATTTTTCAAAGATGGGCCTTTTGTAAAATTTTCTGATAGATAATAAAAGATGATAAAATTAGTATTACAGATTTAAGCATATTCAATTTTCTGTAATATTTCAGCTATGTTTGCCTCATTTACTTTATCTCTATATTCAAACTTAAAAATATGGTTGATATTATTTCTATCTTTGTTAAACTTAATCACCTTCCCCTGAACGGGCAATTGTTGTTATTTCTTTAATTTTTTGGAAACAATAATTTCTCTACATAACATGTCAAAGTCCAAATCTTTATTAAATTCTTGACTAGATTTTGTGTTCAAAACATTTATAGGCCCTATTTCAGGTAGGTCAATTTTACCGCGACTCCCAAGTAGAAAATATAAAAAGAAACCGAAGGATTGTTTAATGACAATCAAAAGAAAATTAAATTTAAAATAGTTCTTTGCGATATTTTGATAAAATTTTTTGAGTCAAATTTAACTTTTGAACTAATTTTGCTTGGAAATTTTCAAAGCAATCGAGGAAAGTTTCGTGACTGCATTATATTTCGTTAGGACCCACCGTTTAAGGATTTATAACCTGCGCGAAATAAAACAAAATAAAGATACATCACAGTCACATGGCAAACATAACAGTCCATTTATCTAGTATCTAACCGTACATTGTCTTAACCTGTTTTGTGACACCTCATTTGTTTCCTCCTGAAAAATGAGCAGTAGTTCATGCATTGCAAAATGAGTAGGACTTCATTGATGAACTCTATTCTGCAATGCTCTACAGTGCTAGGTTTCACATGAAATTTTGAGAACCAGAAAGGACAAACCCACAATTCTTGATAAACTGATCTGGGCATCGTTTTTAATAAAAGTTGAAAGTGAACCGTTTTCAAGTGCTACTGTCCAGTGAAGGTCAGTTGAAGCATTTTAACGTAGGACTACGATCCTCCGACTCGGATCTCAGGAAGGAAATGGATTCACACGCCAAAACGCCACAAAACTTGGTATGGGAGATCCTCTATATCTCGGTAAATAAATGTCTTAAAAACATAACTAATGTCTTATTTTAGAGATAAAGATTAGCAACAGTAGTTACAAAAAGAAAGTTTAAAATCGAAATTGTAGTTCAGCTACTACTGAGTCACAAAGTTGGGCAAAACTACGCATGAACTGGTGACGCGATCCTCTATATCTCGGTAACTGCATATGTTAAAAACATAACTAATGTCTTATTTTAGAGATAAAAGGTAAGAACAGAAGTTGCAAAAAAACTTACTTAAACTTAAAAACTTACGAGAAACTTCGAGAAACAAAAGAATCACGCGAGTAAAGTAGTCCTACGCCTTTATTATCAGCGGCTGTTTGAAAATATTTTTTTTATCTACACTGGTTTTGAAGGAAAATATGCTTTCCACTTCATTATCATACCTGCGCTCAGAGGGCTTTTCGGTTGATCCACTCTAGCTCGCAACTCTTCATCAGGTTTCAAAAATCCTAGAATGATGGGAGAGAGTTTGTGGTGAATATCGTCCTTGTTATTACAGAGTGGTTAGAGCACGAGATCTCTCTTCTACCAATATTTCCCTTCATATAGAAATGCTTATCTAATACATTAAATCCAAAATAATAATTCTATCAACTTCATTAAATTTTTCATTCGCAATTAATTATAGTTTATTTGGTGATGATGTTGGGTCTTATGAACTCTCCATTTACTCTCGCGAATCACTCTCATTATCCATTCTTAGATAAGCTCACATCGAAACTGATTGGCTCTCGGACGAATCATGCCATTTTCAGGTCATGTGATGTCTAGACATACCCCAATCATCATATAAATTGCTTCTCATATCAAAGAGTAGTTTGCTACAGAATATATCTTGGAACTGGATGAATACGTTTGTGGAAGTAATTAAGTTTGTAGCATTTATCTAAAAACTGAATGTTTTATCTATTGTATGATTAAGTGAATTGTTAAGTCGCGAATAATATATTTCTTGAATTAAATAAATTGCGAATCAAACGGTATTTTTAAGATTGTGCTTTAAAGACTTTATATCCAAGAAATCATTCCACTGATAGTATTGTTAAAGATCAATCCTTGGTCTTTAGAAGCAATAAGAAGGGGAAAAGCAATTGCGACATTCTAGGGTAACATTCCCTAAAAAGTTAATTTAAAAACTTTTTAAGTAAATTTATTTATCTCTTTTATTAGCGTAATGTAGAAATTTAATTATCCCTATGTCTTATATTTAAATTTATAATTCATTATTATAAATATAATGGAATTTAAAAATCTTTTCTCAAACTCATTGCCACGTGGCGCCTTTGGTACGGAAAAAATATTAACTTATGATCAAGTCATATAAACTTTATAATAGTGTATTGTCATCGAGAATACATAAGTGTACAAACTTTCACAACTCTAGCACGTAAAGAAATGAGTGAAAAATCGATTGCAAAAGTTGATCTTTAGAAACATAAAGTTAAATAAAAGTCTATAAAATTGTGGATCCAGCGTTCAGCTTTCATAAAATATTAAATTTGAATCCTAAATTTCCACTTATTTTCTTGTATCTCCTTATAAACATATCTTAGTAGTAAAATGAAACCATATTTGGAAATTAAGCTTAAATTAACGAGGATGAAACATGTTTTACAACTACGCTCACTTAAATATGCACATATCTTACTTCGAGAATAGGAGATATGTCACTTATTTGATTTTGAGCGACAATTTCGAATAACCTGTGGGCTTTAATACGCATTTTGATCTAAGGGTTAGACCAATACTTCGTCAACTTCTTACATTTCGACCCGCCAATCTCGAACATTTCGACCATTCTCGATGGCCGCATTTTATTTCAGTCAAAAATTGCAGCGGCCTCATAATTCGAAATTAAAAAAAGGAATGATAACTATAAAGAATTTTAATTAAAATATAACTTTATTATATCTATATTTAGAAAATTTGATTGAAATGCGTTAACCCAAAATCATTTTCCTAAATATATTTTCTTACAGATATTAAGGGATCTGAAAAACGAAGAACCTTTGAAACGTTTCATGGCCCACATAGCAATGAGACCAGCAATTTAAAAAGCCCTGAAAAAACCTAAAGTCTCGCGAACTGAGAAGTAGTTGGCTGGAATCTGACCGTTACTGAGAAATTAATATTGTACTCAATCACTTCCAAACTCCAAAATTCGTGTCCAACTTTATACCCTAATTTCGATTAATTGAAATAAGTCTGCGGTGACCTCCTCGTAGGATCGTGGGTTGAAGACCCAATTCTACTGAAAATCCATCATGTCTTATGGCCTGGTGCACGTTTAATCTGTGGAGGGCCAAACGTCCTCCCATTGGTGAGGAGTGCAAGTTTGGAAGGCATAGCTTGCAGGTTCAGCTCTCGCTCTCGTTATTTGGGTAAATTTCAAAATGACGAGTTCCGTCCCAAAATGGCCTTCGCATTGCTATAAAATGGGATGTTAATATAACTAAAACCAAACGTTGTCAATTCTAAGCATTCAGTCCATTAAATCTGAGAGGAATTTATAAAATTCCCACATCCAAATTACCTGCAACCATCTTATTATAAAATAAAAAGGCTAAAAATATATTCAATATTTATACAGCTTCATTAGACCATGAGAAGTGAGAAGAATTTCCAAAAACGTCAATTTCAATTACTTACTACGAACCTCACCGCAAAATTGAAAGTCGAAAAATTGATACCCCAAACCGTGTCCGAGAGAGATAAAGCCGGAGACACTCGCCAAGAATACAGCCAAGTACGGGCCTAACAGCAGCTCCTTACCCATTCTGCTTGAATAAATAGCCAAGAGGGAATCGTGGCCCAAAGAGCACTCCGCCCTCGAATCCAAATTGGCGAACGTAATTGAATCTGAGAACATAATAGAACCAATGTTTCTGTAATACGATTGAATGAGTAGATGGCTGTGAATAGCGATTAAGATTCTGTGCCTTACAGCGCTGGGAATCTGCACATAACATTTGGAGTAAATTTAATTCGATAAAATATCATTTCACAGAACAACGTTTTTCAATTTGAAATTACATGCTTGAATTTCAGCTTAGTATGAATTATATTTTGTGCGTCATTGCATTCCTAATCAGCTCAACCGTAGTTAAAATACCAATATTTACTCTGTTAATAGTCCTGAACTGATTGTGGTGCCTTTGAAGTTTTATTGACGGCAGTGGTTGTAAGCAGAGTAAATGGTTTTGTATTAAGAAACGTGCCTGAAGTCATTTTGGATTTCTGAAGATCGATATAACTCGAAATTACATGAGATGGTTAGGTTAATTGATTTTTTTATTACGCATTAATTACGCTTATCATTCTTTAGGGAAAATATAATAAATGATTTTGTGCACCTATTTTGAATATATATTTATTTCTATCTAAATGTTACGTTTCAGGTATGGTACGAGGACCGTTTTTTTTTTCAACCTCCGATGGAGCCGCTGAACAGGCAGACAAGTGGTAGGAAGTGGGGATTCGCGGTGGGCTACTGCGCAAGTCTCTAACCATAACTTTAGCTTCTGTAGACGCCAGCTCGACAGTTTGAGCTGAGCTGTCGGCACGTGAACGTGACTGGTAGATTTAACGATCCCATCATTTACGAGTTACGCAGTGTTATTCGCTTTCTACAAGCAGAAGGAAATAGTGCAACAGAAATTCACCGAAGAATGAGTCGAGTATACGGTGAAAAAATTATGAGTGAATGGTGTTGTGCGTGGTTGGTGCAGAAAATTTAAAGCCGATGTTCGCGATGAAGGGGGACAAGAACACACGTCTTTCATAACATATTTTGTCCAACGAGTTGATCAAGTAGTTTGACAGAAACGGAGGTTTACCATAAGTGAGTTATGAGTGCAATTACCTGAAGTGTCGAGATCATCATTCATGACAACGCCATCCCTGACATGGCCCTAAGATATGGTTGCAACCGAGCAGCTTCTGAAACAGTTTAAATGGGACGTGCTTGTTCACCCGGCGTATAGCCTCCACTTAGCGCCGAGTGATTTTCATCTCTTCCCTGAATCGAAGAAGTGGCTAGAAGGCAAAGGCTTCCAGACTAAAGAAAAGTTTCAAAGTAACTTTAAGGTCCATCTCACATCACTGGCGGCAACGTTTTTCGAAGAGAAACCTGGTCAAACGCTATGATAAATGCCTGAATCTTCACGACAATTATGTGGAAAAGTAATCATGTTTATACATAACTTTTAGAAATAAATTCATTTTGTTCTCTACTCTTGTCTTGTTCTTATGGTCCATCAGATGTTTAAAAGAAAACGGCCCTCGTATTTTATAGAATATTAATCCTTTATATTTAAAATAACATTTTAGTAGCATTAAATTCAAGGTTGGGGCAGCCTCTAATAGACAGATCTTTATAAAGACATCTTAATTATTGCAGTAAACATATTAAACCAAACAATATATATAATTACCAATACAACATACCAAAATATGTAAACGAATATTCAACGGGCTTAGGAAAAAAATAAAATGTTATGAAATAAATCAACATTGCACCAATAAATAATAATGATAGCACTCCTCCACACTCAGTCATTTGCATTCTAATCACCTTCCAGATAGATTTACTCTTCTTTTCTATTACATTACCTCATGTTTGTTTTTTGCCTAATGTATTACTAATGAAGGCATATGGGAGGAGATATTTCCTTGCGTCGATGGTAAACACCTGTTTTATATTCAGTGATTGAAATTTGGAGCAAAACACATTTCTGATTCTCTTCCAAAATGTATTTTTAAAAAGAAAACATGAGTTTTCATCCAGCCATATGAGAAACTGTTAGTCCTTAAGAAAACATCGAACAATTAGCACTATATTATTTGCCGTCTTAAAATGGACCTTGTTGAGTGAATGAAAAATAATTGTTTTGAAAAATGCGCAGACTTTTTTGTCACAGAAAATATGGCATTGAATAGAATGAGGAACCAGTACCATGAGGTTGATAAACTAATTTGTTTTCTGTAGGAAAAAGTTATATTTTATCAAAGTAGTTAGGAAATACGGTATAATGGCGACCTCTGAACGTAAAGCACCGCTTATACGTCTTTCAAGGGACCGACGTAAAACGACGCATAAATGAAAAGACGTATAATCGAAACGAATTACAATGCATACAAATTAATCGGGACTGTGATGAAACGACGTATAAATGTAAACGACGTATAAATGCAAACGACGTATAAATGAGAAACGCATAAACGTGCTTTACTGTAGTTTTTATTTATAGTTAGCAATTTAGACATGTATTATGCTTTAGATTATAGAACTCTGAATCCAGCTTTTCATCTCTGTAACTTTGAATCTAGTGCAAATATCATCGCCCTCTCCAAACTTTCACACCACACTAGTGGGACGGTTTTTCCCATAGACTTACGATACGAATAGACTGCTCGTGGAGGGTTGCAATGTGAAGCAAGCACCTCGTCACGTGACTCGTGGACGCGACCGAGACACTTCGTACGGGAATCCTTTGTTATTTCAATGCGTGAGTAAGAAAGGCCAGCTGAGGTTCTCATGAAAATTCATCGAAATGGTTAAATCCTGTTGTGCATACGAGTGTAAAGAAAAATTTATCAAAGGAGGATGTGTTTCATTTCATAGGTAAGTAAAATTTTTATGATTTTTTGCTTTATTAATGCAAAATAGCTACGCAAAAATACGTCTTAGCTCTTAGCTGCGGCGTTTGTTGCAATTGAAAACGATATTATTCAATTTGTTGTGTATGAAATTAATCCTTTTCTTAAGTTAATTGTTTATTATCCTCTTTTAGAAGTATCTATAGATTTTAAGTGCCTATTAGTGTTTAAAATATGGAATTTTATCAGACACATGTAGATTGAGATATTTGGCGATGTGTTGGCGAAGTTGTTTACATTCTGAAATTTTCGTGTTTTTTGTGTTATTTAAAAGAAAATAAACTTTTATGATCATGAAATAAACGTAGAATGTTTTTCAGTGTGTAAAAAAGATAAGCATAGTTCATTTTCAGTAAAAATTCATCTCTAGGTATTTTTTAAACATTTTCTTTTATGCATATAATTAAGAAACTACATTATTAATAAAATTTAGAACTCAATAACTTCTTTTTGTTTAATTTTCGTTAATTTATGTGTACATGATGTTTGAAAATTTATTTAGTGTTTTTTATTTACTGTTTATTTATTTCTCTTTCGCTTTTTTTATTACAAGTATTGTTTTCCAAAACAAAAGTATTATTGACATGTCTTAAAGATTTATCTGATTATTTTTCAGATTTCCAAAAATTCAAGAAAGGAGATATATTTGGGTAAAAAACATTCGCCGGGAAAATTTTAAAGCAACAAATAGTTCTTTGATTTGTTCCATTACTATTCAACACAAATAACTATGGCTTAAATCATTGTAATTTACTTGGTAATATAACTTGAAAACTAGATCTGCATAAATTATTGCCTATAGATGTGATGTGGCAACAAAAGAAATTAGCAGTGGACTGTATGTTGTGAGAACATTAGTAGAAATATAAGTGTTAAAACAACATGTATTTAAGATGAGATCGTGCTTATAAAGATATTAGTTTTATTTTATTGATAAAAGAAATTTTACATATATATTTTTTTTCATCCATTTATTACTTTGTATGAAACTAAATTTGGGCCCTTGTTAAACTATCGCCATATCTGAAATGGCTGCCATTATTTACATTTAGTGTTGTATTATTATTTAATTGTAAATTGTATTGTTCATTGTCTGAGTCTTTGTCTTGTTTTTTGAATAATAAATAAGAACACAGAACGTACTAAATATTTATTTCACAAAGTAAACTCTTGAAATATTTAATTGGGCTCTTCAATTTAAATTTATTGCTACCTTTGAACTAAAATTAAATACAGCTTAATTTTTGAAGAAAAAAAAATCCTACTTTAATCAATATCCACAGAGCAAAGTGTTTAAAATTTCAATGATGACTATGTTTTTCTCCAGGAAAAAATGAGTTATCTACATTGTCTTTTTAGCAGTTGGATATTTTTATTAAAAAATTTGGTTAAAACAAAGTTTTGGCATTTATTAACGAACAAAGAGTTCATGCGATTTTATGAAATGTCTATATAGGTTATTAATAAGTTTATAATAGATTGTTAAATTATACAATTAGTGTAAAGTTCGCTAATTTAACAAAACAGTTTGTTTTATGATTTCATGTTTTCAAGTTTAAGAAATTCTCATTTACAAATTGAAATTCTTTATATTGTTCTATTTTTTAGATGAAAAAAATTTTATGACTATAAAAATAAATATAAGAAATAACATTAATAACCTTAAATTCTTTGGAAAAACCAAATTATTTTTTAAAATTTCAATTAAAATAAATAAGTTTTGGTCTTTTTATTTACTAAATAATTTAGCCAAGGCATATAAAAGGATTTATTTCAGAGGGGATACATATGTCTATTTAAGGAGCATGATCCATAACATCTGAAACTAGTCAATTTATTTCGGAGAGGGCCTCAGCCTCCTTATATACGCCCCTGAAATTAAGTAGTTATTGCTTTAAATAAAAAGATTTTTTTATTTAAAAAGTTTAAGTATATAATTTGTTTTTGTTACAGTCAGTTGAAGTATTATATTGTAAGGTTTAAAACAAATGAAATTCCTAGTCACAGAAAATCCAATTATATTGATTTTTTCCGTTCGTGAGTTAGTTTTTAAATGAACTAAAATAGTAACATTTCGCTACTTGTAGAAATACTACACGTTTTCCAACACTCCTCATACTCGCTTCGCCAAATGTGGCGATAAGAAGCCAAGAAGTTCCTCTTTAGTCACGTGACGAGTGGAATTTCTACCCAGGTGCTTGCTTCACTCTGAATGCTGGTTTTTCTACAGCGTGAGCAGTCTAACTCTATCCTTAGTCTATGGTTTTTCCACTCAAGGAATGAAGCAAAGTAAGACCCGCGTACGGTGGTGTCTTGGCGGAGTAGGGTCGTCTCGAATCTGCTCACCCCCCTCCCCCGACACGAAGCCCAGATGCTATCAGTGCTTGAGTTACATAAGGGAACGGCCTCGTACATTAAAGAAGTTATCAATATTTTTGCTAAATAAACAGTATTTTGGTGCGATATAGTACTCAGGGTAAAGGCCATAATAAAATTAGACATTTCTTACAGGTGTTATATCAAATATGTGCAGACAAACTTAAGCAAACAGTACTTTGAAAAAATTGAGTATATGTTGGTTAAACAAGCAGTATTTGGGGGCGACGCGTTCTTCACTGTAAAAGTTCTGCAACTAAAAGAAAACCGAGAAATTCTAAAAACTCTGCTCAGTCGAATGAAGATCTTAAAGAATACGGAACAATAAAAAAGTTACAAGTTCTCGTTGTCCTGAGAAATCTTTTCTTAAAAAAAGGCTGAAACTTCTGGAAAAATTTCGAGGCTGTTTTTCTTTCTTATCAGATAGTTGAGGCGAAAGAGTGAGAGAGAAAGACAAGTAAAAAAACAAAAATAAATAAACCTCAGCCAAACCAGAACTAGAAGCGATCAATACCTCTTCGGAAACAGGTCCAAACTTTTAAGCAAACGAGCTTACGGTGGAGGGTGCAGCGAATATCGACAAGAGGAAAATTTTAACTGAAACCGTAGCTTCGTTTCCCCTTCTGAGTCGTAAAAGACTCATCGCTGCCATTATATTAGCCCCCTTTAGTGCAATTTCCGAAATGGCGGAAACTTCGCTTAAGTATCGCCCCCGAGAAAGTTGGGAGTTAAACTGAGTGTTCGCAGTCGAACAGAATCGGCCACATTCTTTAAATTCTGAATGCTCAGGATGATTCTAATTGAACTATTTTAGGAAGAGACAAGGTGCGGGAGAGAGATAAAAACATGCGATTTTAAATATATAAGATTTCCATTTTATCTTCCATTAGTGGAATTACTGTCGTCGTTTCATATATCTAGCAGCAACGTGAGGATTTTACAAATTCAATCTTGATAAGAATGGTCCATGAATAAAAAGCTTTTATAATGTTGTAACGATATATTTCTTGTTTTTAAGTATATATTTTAGAATGGGAAAATGAGCAGAATTTTGAATGTTTTGAAATATTTTTTCGGAGACTGGACTTTTATAAATTAGTTGTTGTCAAGCGCAAAGGAAATTTGTTAATTTAATATTTGTTATTATTTGCTAATTATAATATGTTCAGGGATATCTTTTTTTAACTACTTGAAAGCAGCCTTACACTTAACAAGTTTAAATTGTTAAACACTTTCATTTATAAAATATGAAAGAGAAAGTCGCTCACTGACTCATCACCGAATGTTCCGAACCACTGGCACTAAAAACTTGAAATTTGGTAGGTGGTTGCTACTTAAGTAGCAGGTACTCACCAAGAAAGAAGTTGTCAAAATTTTTATTAGAATTTTAATGAATTAAAAATTGTCTTAATTTTTAGCGTTTTTCAGCAATATCTTCGGAATATATTATCACACAAAAACCATTTTTACAACATTTTAAAATTTAAAAAATAAACCTATTAATGACACTAATTTCATTTCCATGCACCATTCTATTAAATTTTAATTAATTTTTGAAAATATTTTCAAACGCAGGTCGCAACAATATTTTTATTGTTATCGTCTGCATCTTTTTTGGAGCATGCGCATAAAATCTTCTTCACCAATTAAAAAAAAGAATGAAAACATTAACTGAGAAGTGATAATGGCGAGTTGCGTTTGGAGAGTTATTCCTCTGTTGATACTTTGAGACGTAATTTGATAAATCTTTTGAAAATTACTTATGAATAGGTATTCGGTTTTTTTATATACTTGTATTATCAAGAAAATATCTGAGAAGACGTGATAGTACTTTTTCCCGAGCATCAAGGTACAAATAATGTGTTACTATTAGGGCGAAGTCACGGGCATCAGCTAGTTTTATATATTTCGAATATTACCGATTTGGAACTTGGAATTGTACAAAAGAAGAGGCTGAAAATAATATTATATTTATAAAACTTTCTTTTATTGGATGTCGTTGACTGCTGTGACGGAAAAGTAAACTATTTCGTGATGGGTTACATGATAGCAAATTAAATAATAGTGCTTGAAGATTTTGAACAATACATTAATGCAGATATAAAGAAAAGAATAATTGATAATAACTGCATATTGGTAAGACAACAATAGAAGAGGCAAGAAAGAAAATACAATAAGATTATACGCATAATATATATCAGGTCCATTTAGAAAGCTCTCTTGTTCTGGAATATCATTGACTGTTGTGATAGCAAAGCAAACCAACCTCTGATGGTTCAAATAAATGTATTTACTGTCGCATGAAGATAGACCGAAATAAAAATTGCACAGGTATGACGAAAACAATAATTCAAAATAAGTAATTACAGATCGAATAAACTAGTTAAAAAAAGTGTTATGAAAAAGTTTACTGTAAAATTATTGATATTATTTGAAAGTAAAATCGCTTGATCAAAACAGAACACAGAGTTATTATCAATTGTAACTGATATTGACATTATACGTAAAGCTGCACAGTCTGCTCTTGTACTCAATTAAAGAGTTTTACATATGGTCTCAATGCATTTAGATGTAATGATTGGAACACAATTTAATTTTTAAACTGAAGTAAGTGATATTTTGAACAATACGATGCATATTTGGAACGTAACATGTTTAATCTCCAGGAATTTTCTCAATTCCAATTCTCTCATTGAATAATTTCCTAGAGTTCCTCTCTAACACAAGTATTCTAATATTAACACAAAGAAGGTGCTCCACAACAATGTTTTCGATATTATTGCATAATTGAATAATGTTACGAATACTGAAAAATATCGTAAATATGCTGTACAATATCTTTGCGCTAATAAGAAAAAATTGTTGGGATAAGTCATCCATTGGTGATATAATCGCACGTAACTTTCAGTATACTGTCAGCTTGCATTGTCAATGACAATAATTAGCTTTCTGAGTACTGTCAACTTTAGTTACCATTCAGTATAATCTAATTAAGGAATAAGAAAAAGGCTACTCTATTCTAATTATGGTAAAAGTGCTACCTTTTGCTATATTCAGCATTATAACGATTTAGGGAATAAGAAAATTATTTAAAACAATATAATTATTATAATAAACTTATTATAATAAACTTAATTAACAAAAATGAGCAGATAATTATTTTCAAATGTAATATTTCAACCAAATAAAAATGTTAGAAGATTCATCAAAGTTAATTTATAAATATTTGTATAAAAAATTAACAATCTGAGTTTACTAGCAATTATAAAACAGTAGTAATTATAAAAGAGAATTTTTAAAATTGTTTTCAAAATTTCAAACTGACATTTATTCCCAAATCAGCATTTGCCGGTTTGTTTATGGAACATAGAATATCTATTTCTGAAGATTAAAACTGAATTATTTCTAATTGAATTCTAGAATACTATTTTCTGGTATTAAAATAATGCCCTTGTGTCTTCTAACAAAAGTAAATCATAAAGGCACGATAGATAAAGACAAACAAAGAAGATTTAAGCTGAAAAGATTTTAAAATAACAAATTAAAAATTCTAATGAAATATTTCTTAAAGAATATTTGCTTAGTTGCATTTTGACATATATTTACTATTCACCAATCATAAATAAGCATTTCATTAAGTTTTCTCAATTTATTGAATATTATATTCCATTGACTAACGTGCGGTTTGCATTATTTGATCAATATGCTTGCCGTGATTTCCAGAGCTATTTTCTTTCGATTAAGTAAAATAAAGCATTTTGATATTATTTATCCTCAAATACTCCCAAAAAAGGGAACATTGTGAAAAAGTACGAACAAAATAAGGCAGATTTTGGAAGACGAAGATTATTTTATAGGTCTACAAACATTTTTAGTGCTTAGAAAACATAATTCTTCCCTAGGAAATCTTTACTGAAG
The DNA here is from genome assembly GCA_013235015.1 of Araneus ventricosus. NCBI lineage: Eukaryota > Metazoa > Arthropoda > Arachnida > Araneae > Araneidae > Araneus > Araneus ventricosus. The sequence goes on from BGPR01000417.1 coordinate 528,910, forward strand.
TAGATTTCTACAGAAAGAAAGTCTCTTATAATAGCTTCTTCTACAATTCAAAACAGCGTAAGCTTTTCACGAAAAAACTTATTTCTGCCAAAGCTTCGAAAATACCAGGCCGAAAAAGTAATATTTAATCTTCTTAAAATATTTTGAAATCGTCTGGAACGGAATAGACAATACCAAGATGGCGTCTGGAAGAACTCTCGAACGCAGGCCTATGGAATATTAGAAAGATAGCACAGAAAATGAAGTGATTTAAGTGTCAAACCCAGGACCTTGCATAATATATGTTGAACGAGAATTCTCGATAAAATTTAATGGAAGTGATATTTTCAGGTGACAATGCTCCTTTAGTCGTTGTTTTCGCTGGAAAACGATTTCGATGCCCGATAACCTATAAAATGAGGGTGAAATCTTTTCAGAATCGATATAAGCTATAAAATTTTACTGTTATACTTTTTTACATTGTCTTTATGGTTACTTTACGTCGTAAAATGATACAAAAAGCGTCGTAATGGATGTCGTTTTTTGATGTATAATAAAAACACTGTTTTTGTTTATCCATTTTTTTTCTGTATGGTAAATAAAAATGATATGATGTATAGTTCGTTGCCACGTTTATTCATAACATTTTTTTCTGGTTTTAGAAGGCTCGTGAAAAATGGTTTATTGAATGACAAATTGAACACAGCGAAATCTTACAAAAATATTCAACATTTGTCCACATATTAGTTTACTTATAACAGTAAAATATCTAATTCAATCCATATATTATTATTATTATTTTTGGCAGTGCAATGTTCTACATGAAGGTGAAAGTTATCGTATTTTGACCGTCGCAGTCGTCAGAATATAATCTTTGTCATAACCTATAATTTCTATTAAATATTTAGAGCATTAAGTAATCGACTTATGTTGTATTATGTAAATGTGATCAGTACAAAAGTTTTTATGAGAAAGCGCTACTCGGCTATGTTAGTCAACAAGTGTTTACCTGTGTTACAAGTGCTGTGCGTTTGGCAACAATTTGCTAAAATAGTTTAAAGATAAGATTAGATGATTTTATTATATAATTATAAAAGTTTCTGAGATTAAAGTAGCAGAGTAAGAAAATGTAATGATTAGTCATAAACTGGAACTTGAAAAATCCGAAGCAAAAAATCACAATGAAGGGCCATTAAAGACATCAAATAGCAGTTTTTGAAAAAAAGAAAAACGAAAGTTGAGCCTAAGTGGTTGTTTATATGTGAAGAAACATGGAAAAAGAAATAATTCAGTTGCTTAAATTATTATATTTGGCTTCATACATTAAGTGTTGATGTGAATTTGAAAGTCAAAATATACTTTTGTTTTAATTGTGCTTGAAATGAAATTGTGAAAGAAACTGATGAAATAATTTGGTAAACGATTTTCTTTAATTGCACAGATAACAGAATTTGAAATTCTATTTTTTAAAGTTAATTGCATTGTTCTGAAGATAAACAAGCCATAAAAATTCTACTACCTGTTTTTATCAAAATTATTTTTCTATCCCTGTAGATTAAAACTGCTTAAATGTTAAAAACAATACAGCTTCCCCTAATAGTAGCACTTAAATGTTTCTATGTTAGTTTTCAGGAACTCTTGCTGTGACTAGGATATTATTGCGGCTTGTGTATTTAATTGAAGTGGGAGCATTTAGAATAAGAATGTAATGAAATTTTATTAATTTTCAAGACAAATAATTTTATTTTACAATTTTTACTATCCGATGTTTCTAATAATTTATTTATTCCTGTCGTTAATTACCAAAATATCAGGCATATAGACAAACATAGATTAGATTTCTTTTCACTTCGCTGAATTTTTAAGAAAAACTTTTTTAAAAACTATTGTCATTTTTTGTTATAGCAGAAAGTTTAATTCCATGCTTATGGAAGATTCGAATTTTTTAAAATTCCAATAGACGAATAAATCTACGCTTTTTCCAAATAACTTTTTTAAAAAACGACATTTTTAAAAAATTTCATTCTCCTCTTTGCATTGGAAATTACAAAAATAAAAAAAATCAAGTAAATCGAAAATTTTAATTCATTAGAATTTTCACGACAAAAAAGAGAAGGAAAATGTTATTTTGCTTTAATTAAAAGTACTAATTTGTTTAAGGCACTTACAAATAAATAAACCGTCTGTTATGCAGACGCCTATTATTCGCCGTTTCTCATTGGAATGGTGTTAACTTCCTGCAGTTGGTCATAAACAGACGAAGAAGAATAGAATCATCAGATTTCAAGAAGGCGTGTCCGTTTCTTGTCAGCATTCGTTCTTAAGACTGATTGGGAGGAGACAATAAGTAACTCGACCTCGACTAGTCGAACCAGATTCGAAGACCAATGGGCGTTGAAATAACAATCTGGTTGGCTGAAAGATAGATTCTAGTGGCTGTTCAAATTCCCAGCTTGAGTTAGCTGTTATCAGAGCCGTCTTTAGGCCAATAAAAAGGGTTAACCATAATAATTACTGGCTGAGTTAGTCTTGAATTTTGAGTCTCATATTTTAAAAGAAAATGTTGAAATTATTTATCTGTATTTTTCCATTGTAAAATCCTGGTACTTCCTTCGCAAGGGGACAATATACCTCAAAAGAAGTCGCTAAGAAGGTTATTATTGTCTTTAATAATAGCTACATTGTTGTTTCAAAATGAACCCATATTGTTTTGCTAACAGGGGGGTTAAATAACTGTAACTCATAATTTGCTGCATAGTGTTTGATTTTCAAATGACTTGTTTATTTACGAAAATTATCATTATAAAAATTATAAATTATTTGCCACCGGCATACAAAAATATTATCATTTTATTTGTTGACTGTTTGCTTACTGTTTTTTTATTAAAACTGTTCAATATTAAAAGCAAAGCTTTAATGTAGTTTTGTCTTCTTGTACTAATGTCTTGACGCATCAACTTTTAGTTCGAATTTTTGGTATATTAAATCAAAATAATGAATGTGCGTAATTATGAAGAGCAAACAGAATTTTAAAAATAAGTCGGCAAAATATATGGAACTCGTAATGCGTTTTTTTTCATCCTGTAACAAAGACTATTGATTCATTTTAATTAATTAATTTGAAATAAATCACAATTATATGCAGCTATTTATATGAATGTACAAGCGACAAAAACATTCCATATAGCAGCGCAATTCATTTCAGGATCATTCCCTGCTATCTCGAGCGGCGTCCTGTCAGAACACCCACGCACAAACCACTCACTCACCTGTTAGCGTCAAAGTTTTTTCTTCACTTCTTTTCTTCCCCTGGGGAGGAAGGAGCAGTCTCGAACGGAGGAATTTAGTTTCCGTGGGTAAAAGCAGTCTGGACGTTAAATCTAATGGATTGTAAAGCCATTCCACTAATTCATAGTAACTAAAATTATTACAATTACAATAGAATAGCAAAAGTTAATGAATACTTGCTTTATAATTAACATGGAATAGTAGGTTTTTTCATGCTGTCAAAATACTATGCTTATGTAGTGAGAATAGACAGTGTGTCCCGAAAATTGAGAATTCTTGTCGGAAATTAATCTACTTTCCTGCTTTATGTTAAATTTTATTTTCTCACGATGTCCTTCCATTCTCTATCAAGTCAATAATTGCAACTATCTTCAAATGAAAAGAGTAACAGTATGCGTCATCGGCAAATATTTTTCAATCTATGATGATTGGATGATGTACTACTAGACAAATATTTGCATTTCGCAGTTTTTATATGTTGAATAAATTCTCCATCTAAATTTGTGAGATGCCCCTTTAATTTAAAAGTTAATATATCTCTGCAAGTTTTACAGACAAAATTAATTTTCTTAGCTTTTTGTTTTCAACTTCCATAGGAGGCTAAGTGTTTTCACACACATTCCTACCTTATTTGATGAAACTTTGCAATTTGAAGTATATGTCTAAGTACAATATTTAAGGAAATAAACGCTGTACCACTTTTTTGGACACCCTGTATATTCTGACTTTATTGTTTAACTTTAACCTTTATAATGGCAATTCAGGTAATCAGATGCTTATCATTTAACGGCGAGTAAGGTCATTTCGTTGTTAAAGGGGTAATATACAAAGCTGCTGAGAAAATATATATATATTATTGAAGAATCAGAAAATATAATGCATATGTCTGTCTCATAAATAAATACTTGTTCGTGAATCTTCTTAGAAAATGCACTTACATAGATAATAATATACTTGATAATATTTTGTATTGAATTTGGATACTAGAAAAAATTATTTGTCTTTAGGTATGAATTTTGAGATTAAGTAACACGAATATTAATCGTATTATTTTTGAAGGCTAAAAAAATATTAGCAAATTTACGCTTCTAATTGTTGAAAATTCACACATTACCATATATTCATATCCTTGCGATTTTAAAATCGAATACCATGTCAGGTCGTACAACGAGCTCATAAAATTGATTTATTCACCGAAACAAAATATTAAACATAAATATTTATTTATTCAGTCAGAAATAAGGATAGAGTTTCATGTTAAAGAAAGTGACAAAAAATATTAATTCAGACGGAAATAAATGAATTGCCTAAAATCCAGATATTTAAGTAACTATAGATTCTTTAATGGCTTGAATCATATTCTAAAACCAAATAAAAAAGTTAGATAGTGTAGGCCGCCAGCTGAAATAGCACCCGAGAGCTCTACCGTGTGTGTGTACAAAGTCAAGCTACCTAGAAACCGAGCAGAATGAGACAGGGCGGGTCACGAGCCATCCAAGCCGTACCATGAGATGATGCCTAACATAATAATGTTTCCTCATAAGCAGGTATACATATTGTTGTGAAGCTACCTAGAAACCGAGCAGAATGAGATAGTGCAGGTCACGAGTCATCCAAGCCGTACCATAAGATGATGCCTAACATAATAATGTTTCCTCATTAGTAGTTATATATCTTGTGAAAAATTAACCTGAATTGATAATATTAATTTTTCATGAAGATAGAGATCCACACAAATGACGATGGAGACTGTTTAAATTTTAAACTTGACATTTATTACGGCACAACATGAATACCACTCGTAACCATAACACAAGATAGATAATAATAAAAACAATACTTAACACATTTCATAACATAACAGGTCGTGACACACACTCATCTCGACATCATCTCCGGAAAGAGGAAGTAAAAGCCAGAGGGCCAGCGAGAGAAAGCACAGCGAGTAACAGCGAGCCAGTAACCGAGAGAAAACTAGCATCGCACCTTTATATATGTGTGGCGATTAAGAAATTTGCATCTTCAATGACATGCTGATTGGGATCAATCAGTGATTCGAATCAGCATATCATTCCAGTTAGCGTCGATCGCACTGTTGACCAACTAGAGCCAACAAGATTCGAAAATTATATTCTAGCTGATGCTGCCGATAAAAAGAGGAGAGATTAATTTATTCCCAACAATATATACATATTGTTGTGAAGCTACCTAGAAACCGAGCAGAAGGGGACCACTTCGTTGATTCAATGCGATGTTTTCGGTTTCCATGGGAACCCACATTGTGATTCGGTATTTTGAGGGAATACATAGAATAGTTGTGACAGAACCTTTTTTTTTCGTAGAGGAAGTACCCAAGCAAGTGAGTGAAATAAACAATTATTATATATTAATATATACCTCAAAATACAAGTTAACACTAAGACGCTTGTAGAAACACAAATACGCAACGATAAGCCTTAATTGACATTTTCAAATTAAAAATAATGCTTTAGAACTCTAGAAAAAACAGCCAGAAAGGGGAGATTAAGCTAGCTAGAAGCGAGGTTGATAGTACTTTCTCAACTTAGGGAGTATCTCTCTTCAGAAATTGCAGTTAGCTTTCAAAGGTTTTTACACCATTCACCCTCACTATAGAAAAGAGAAGAAATTGGACTAACAAGTCCCAATCTCTGACCCTCGGTATCATTTCCATTTGTTTAATGATTTGAATATTAAAAGACTGCAGTAGTTATATAAAATTCAAGCTTTATTATCAGTTCCATGTGCTTGTATAACAATATACTTTCGAATGTTTTGACAACATTCTGTTTGTATATTGAATATCCAAACAATGTATCTTTATTCAAATACAAAAGGTCTCCAACTTTATCGTAAAAGCGCACCACAGATAGTATCTATCGAAACATAAACATGTAATTCTATACTTGTATATAAATCATGCATAAAAATAGAGTTATTCGCTTAACTATACTTTCTATAGTAGGTATAATATTGTACAGGTTTCTAACATAAGTAAAAATACTAGACTATCAGATAAACTATTTCGAAATGAAATAACACTGTAACTGAATCATTTTCAGATCCTGAAAATATGATTAAAAATTGTGATAAATATCGATTCCTGGACGTTATTTGATAATTCATTCAATATCAAACATTCCTGTTCTGTTGATCCACTGTTTTGATGGAAGTCGAATACATAAAATTGATTTATTCATTGAAACAAAAGCCGCTGTTGTAAACGAGGCTTACTTTGAGATGAACGTGCTTCACAACAATGCCTCGCATCTCTCACTCGAGAATTAATATACATAAGAGGGAATTGTCTAATTCTATTCATCCGTTGCAAAATTCATAAAGGCTCTTCTCTCTCTGTATAATCGCAAATATCTGTTTCTCTTTAAACGCCGGATGCAGTGTCAGAGTTCCTTTTAATCACGTCTACGATATTCCCCGCCATTTTAACTATTACCTCAGCAAAAGGAAGCTGTGCTTTTGCGGCTAAGCATTCCGAAACTTAATTTAACGGCACCATCAGAACAATTGGATCCTTTCCCTCAAAGGCTTCATGCCTGAGATAGATCCAGTCTCTTCTGGGATTTGCGTCATATAAGCTGTCATGGCTCCAAATCCACTGAAATATTTCATTGTCCTTCTGACAGAATGCATTTGCAGATTAATTACAGAGGACGGAAATCGCAGATCGGTAGAGGATCGTACTAATGAAAACTCATAAATTATGTTCCCTACCTCTCTTTGCTTTAAAACTATTTGTCCTTATCAAAACTTAAAAGAGGCGGTACAGTTGGGATGTTAGGCGAAGGGATCAGGCGACGTTTGTCTGTGCTTAGTTTTCAACTTAATTATGACATTCGGCGAATGGTATTTGCATTTGGGTGAAAAGCTGTTGTTTCTTATGGTTTGGTGGATACGATTTTATTAAGTAGATTCAATTCGCTATTGGGAATCACCTTTTCCTTATCCTTGAGTTAGTATTGTGGTTTTTCATTTTGAACCAACTACGCGTTGATCCCTTGTTTGCCTCTTCCTTTAAAAATTATTATTTTAATTTATGCTAACTTTTATTATGCTTTTTATGCTAATTTATTAGCTGAAGAGATCAGGAGATGTTTGGCGTGTGCTTAGTTTTCAACTTAATTATGATATTTGCATTTGGTTGAAAAGCGGTTCTTTCTTATGGTTTGGTGGATACGATTTTATTAAGTAGGTTCGATTCGCCATTAGGAATCATCTTATGTTAATCCTTGAGTTAGTATTGTGGTTTTTCATTTTGAACTAATAACGCGTACTTTGTTTACTTTATTGACATTACGACACACCCCTGACTCCAGAAATAAAAATCTCCGGTTTGCAGTTTGGATGGGTGTGCATAGAAACTTTATTGAATAAAATAAAGATTTTCATACAGTGTTTAAACATCCATGAAATACATGTGAAAATTATAAAAATATTGAAAAATGAGTATTTGCATATGAAAAGAGAAACACGTGAAGTAAAAACAGTTTTAATGACAGGCCCCAAAAGTTCGCTGCGTCTAAAAACTTATAGGAGGACTGATTCGATTCCTAGTTATTAAACCTCTAGAGGGTCGGAGTCTATAAGTCTGAGGGCATTGATCCCTTGTTTACCATTTCCTTTAAAAATTGATATTTATAGCACTGTATTTAGAAGCAAAGCTTAGACTATGAGGAGTGGGAGGAATTCATTGCTGAAAATTCGCTTTATGAATTAAAAATTAACTTTAAAGTTTGCTTATTTCGCTTCATGAGCACTTGAATTAATTTGAATTAATGATATTACACGGATATACGTTTTTGTGTTTGAAAATTATTAAATAAACTGAAATATGGATAATTAAAATTAAATAAACTTATAAAAATTTTGATCGTCTTTACGGATGGAATTATTTTGAAGTAATCCCGAAATAATTTTTTGAAAATTTTAATTCAAAACTATTCTATTGGTAAAAAGTGGCATAATGTTTATTGGGTAATGAATGACTTTATCTAGATTGTTAATTTCTCATTGAGTAATATTGCTCATTAAATCGTATTTAGAAGAAAAATTTAAATGAGGACAGCTCAGAACATACTAGGAAAAAATAGCATTAAATTTATAAAATATTTGAAATGAATTGAATCGATAATTTCTAAACCGCTCTGAAAGAGGTAATCAAATGACAGCGGAATATTTAAACTTACCTTCTAGTCTCTGGAGTTTTCAGTTTTGAACAGTTGGTTAATCATTTTTTGGCCTGGGTTATTCATTATTTTTCTAGATGTTTTTCATTTGGAAATGTTTGTAGATGGTTCAATTTGTCTTGGGAAACATATGGCGAGGTAATAAACGAGATTTTTTTGCAATAAAATTAATAAGTAATGTTGGGAGCTTTGTAGGAAATGGTATATGATTTAGAATATTGTTTTAAATGGTCTGAAACAATAATCCTCAATAATCCTAATTCTTAAAAGAGAAGTGCTCAGCTAAATCACATGTTGTTTATAAAAACATAAACCAATCCATTTATGACCCTATTAATGGACATAAATGTCTGTAAAAATGTTTTTTTCCACTAATCCTAAAGTTAGCAAGGTTTCTCATTTCGGATTTATTAAATGATGATTGGTTCAAGTTCATAGACCAAACATAAGTCATCTTTATTCCAGAGAGGAGATTCAATGTTTTTATTTTCATTTTGCGTTATTGTCTGTAAGAGTGAGTTTAAAGAAATTCATTCGCTTTCAATATAAATTTCTTTAAGAAACCATTTATTTTCTAATATATTTCAAATGTACTATATTAATAAAGCACTGAATGCTTCTCAAATAGGAAACTTACAGTGAAATAAAGAAAGCAAAACGTGTATTTTTTAAATGAACATACAGGGAGCAAATGTTATCCTTCTTTGAACTGTTATTTCAAAACTCCTTTTAGGGATTTAATAATTAGAATTCATGGAATGATCTATGCATTTTCATTTCTCTTGGTAAATTCAGTTATCCTTTGGGATTATTATAAATTAAAATTACTGTTTTCTGAACAGAAATAATTCTTTCTAAAAATAAGTAACAATCCTTTTTAAAGCATTTAAGGATTTAATACTTGGATTCAGCCTTAAGTTCTGGAAACAATAATTTTTCTTATATTTAACAGCTGAAAGAGAAAAATGGTACGAGTGAAAAATCGTAAACATAATTACGGAATAACAAATTTACACTTAATATGAAAAAATATTAGCACACTTTTTAATACCCTACTAGCTGTATGGCCCGGCGTTGCACGGGCAATCTTGAATAATGGGATATTCCCGGGCGGAGAGAAGTGGGATCACGTGAGGCCTTGGGATCCATATTTTCATATGCCCGGCTCCATTTTTTTTCCAACAAATATTGTCACTTACTTTCCCCAACAAATGTAAATATTCTTTCACAAATCTAGTCTTTTTATTACTAATTTTCATATACCCACCTCCGGTTTATTTTTTTACACATATTGTCGCTAACGTAAACGTTACGTTTCCCCCAAAACGTAAAAAAATCCTTTGAATCCGATATTGTTTAATTAAAATTGTTAAATCCAACCTTTTAATTAACTTATAGTTAATAACCCAGCATTTCTCGGAATCCACATTTTTTCATATGCCCGCCTCTGTTTTTTTTTCCCCTACAAATATTGTCACTAAGCTTCCCCAACAAACGTAAATCTGTTTTGAATCCTCTCTTGTTGGATTAAAACTTTCAGTTCTAGCCTTTTTACTACCTTAAAGCAGTTTGGTTTGAATGAAAACGCGAGAATTCTTATGCTTATAAATTAAAACAGATTAGCATGATATTTGTTTTGCAAAAGAAAAAAATAAAACGAATAATAATGAAAAAAACGGATAAAAATGAATAAATATTTTCCCCCAACAAACGTAAATGTTGCGAAACACCGTACGACAAAAAAAAGAAAGAAAAAATGCAGGAAAACGATTTTTTTTTCAATTGTTAATAAATCCAAACACAGAAGATCGCTCAGAAGGAAATACCAACTTCCGTTAAATAAATAAAAAAAATGCAATACCGGATGCGAAAACTAATAATAGGAAAAAAAAAGAATCCGTCTTGAATGAATTCACCATTCTGCCAATAGATGGCAGCACGTTAATTCATTCATTTTGACGTTTTTAATTAATATCTTTTTAACTAATTGTAATTTCGGAATTTAAATGGCCGAAATGGATTCCTTGGATTATTCCCCATCTTTTGGTACTTTCCGCGTGCTTCTCCGTTCAGCGGTTCGTGAGAAGATAGCCGGACATACATACATATATACATACATACGTTTGTTTACCTTCGAATTTTAATAGGATAGATTATATTCTTCTGCAACTGAAGATTGTTTTTATTCGAGACAAAGTCTTAAATCTACAATAGGATTACCGGAAACTGACTAATTTTGGGTACATTTTTTTGGGTTTTATAATTTTTTCTATTTCAATGAAAATTATATGGGAATAAACGACGCAGTTTTATCTGTTAGACAACAATTTTACATTCAAGGATGAGAATTTAAAATTCGTAGGTAGCCCTTTTCATAACTGTATTCTTAGCGTCAAAATAAATATTTAAGAAGCTGGTAGGCTTGTTCGGAAAAACCAAGCGTTACATGAATAGACTCAAAGCTTTGACTCACCATGAAACATAATCCCCACAAGGTTAATTGCATAAAAACGCTTAGAATTTAAATGCTTACTTTTGGTTATTTGAATTCGTGTACTTAAATTCATGCAACAAGAATAAAAATGTTAATATGAAAAAGTTAATTTGCAAAATATTTGAATTTAAAACAAAATGGAAATGGAAAATTCAAATTAATTTTTTCACTGAACATAGTTGATTATTTTATGGTGAAAGGAAATGGTATTCATGAGAGAATGGTAGATATTTCATTGATTAAAAGTAATTTAGGAATTCATATATTCATGAGTTATATGAATTCATATTAAATTTTAATATTTATCCGAATTCAGAAACTTTTTTAGGATCTTAAATCAGTGAATATTAAACAGACAACTATAAGATCTGTTAAAAAGTTATTTAAATCATTTTGAAATCAATGAGTTTTTATTCGTGTGTCTATGTAATTATTTTGCTTTTCAGTAACTTAGATAGCTGCTTTAATCGCAAAGAAACATGATTACATTACCAGTAATGCATTCTGGAAGTCGAAATATTTATTTTCTATAAAAAAATTGAAATCATGATTTTTTTTCCTTTTAAGCTAGATATTAAATTGTTTTCATTTTTAGACCAATTGCGTAAACAGATTTGCGACTCTTTTGTTTCTTTTAATGATTACTGATTGTGAATTCTTGATGTTGATTGTCTATCTTCAGATTAAATTTTCATGAATCTTCAGTTTAGATTCAAGCAAAATCATTATCTGGTGTTTCCGTAAGAAAAATACATATTCTCCCTGCGTATCTTAAGTTAATCGATTTGACATTAAAATTTGTCAAAGTTGGAAGATGGATTTTCGAAATATGAGAGAATCTATAATTTATTTATTTCGTAATGTATGGAAACATTCAAAACTAAACTTATTGGCATTATATCGCATATTGATTCTAATAATGAAAAATATCGGTGACACTTCGTGTCTTTGATACTAAGTCGAAATCATGAAGTGTTGCTAAAGGAAGTTGATCCTTTCTTTCCTGACTATCTTTATGGGGCAAACGGTAATTATTTCCATCGTGTTTTATTGCTTCATTTCTTCCTGCATTTTTCATTTCACAAGTGCCATTGCAGCATCTATTCTTTCCTTTTAATAAAATTCAAGAAACTAGAAGACCAAATGAATATGCCGACCTAATTTGCATTTTTTCTTAACCCTCCGTCGGGTGCAACCGACCTGACAGGCACACCTCGAACGCTTTTGTCCAAGCCTACATTTCCAGGAAGAGTAGAAGTCTATCCATTCTAGTAGTTTCCTTTCTTTACTTGATGTTTGGAGCACTCCTCACGTTCAATTGACTGGCCCGCTAGGTGGAATGCAGATAACGATTGCACCCGAATTCGTCATACATATGCTTATTCGCAATATCTGATTATTTTTTTTTTTATCACGGATGTTTATTTAACTCATTTCATGATTTTATCAAGTAAAATTTTTGTTGTAAAAAGGGTTGCCCCAAAATGGTTGTTTTGGTCAACGGAGTTAAACAATGAATGTTTGGATTAAGTGATGGGAAGTCTTTCTGGAAGACCTAAGTTCCGAAAGTGAATATGTGTATGATTTTCGTGTATTCGCTTCATGAAGATATTTTGCAACGATATCGCCACTTTTCTCTTTTAAACCTTCCCACGAAGGTCAGTGAATAATTTAAAAACGCTAAAAATAAAATTAGGGGGTGTTAGCAATTTTAAAATGACGAATACATGTACCGAATTACATGTACCTGTCAGGTACGTTGCCTTCAACGAAAGATTAAGAAACGTGGCATTTACTCGAACACAAGTTAAAAAAAATATATGTTTAAGAATATATAAAAAATATACTATTTAAACTGAATTTTCCCAAATTGTACTTAGTTTCTATTCTTAATTCGGAGTACAAGGCAATTCGTTCAACTAAAGTTAGACGTTGGAAGTATTAATTTTTGTTAATAGGTAAAACAATTGAAAAATTAAGACAATTTTCGTGACTTGCTGATTTACCCAATAATGATGCATTTTCCGGTAGGGTGCCTTTAGATGATTTTAATTTCATTAAAACAGTAAAAAAATAAAAATAAAAGCACTCATATTTTGATGGCATAATGGTCACCTCCAAATTTGGTACTCCTTGAAAAAATTTATTAATCATTAATTGAATGGTGGAAAAACAAAATGCCCAAAATATTTCAACAATCACCAATTCTTTACTTGTGAAACACTAAATTAAGTTAAATCAAGTTAACAAAAGGCTGCTTTTAAATCTCTGTTTGGTGTAATAAGCTAATACATATCTTTTTTTCGTTTCTTTTTTTTGTTTGAAATTATCTTTCTAAACAAATATGTATTTAATCAAAATTAACATATTATACAATTAACGGTAATAATTGCATTTTTTACATCTACATTATTAATTTTGTACTTAAAAGTTTATGGTTATATAAAAGGAAGACCAACTGTCTTTTTCATATCAAAATACCAATAATCAACATAGGATATTTTAGCCTCTTGTTTTTGTGTAGATGTTGTGCCAGTAGAATTTCTCTCCTCTGTTTAAGGGCTGGTGCACCATTTTTTTAAGGGTAGTTAATACTCATGTTATAACAGTAGAATTTTTTTTCTTTTGTTCTCTGCGTGATCAATGAGTCTCTGTAACATAAAACTTATCTGCTTGATCTCTAATTACTCGACAGATAGTTAAACACTCTTCTTTTATTGCGTGACGGATGTTTTTTTTTATTAATGAGGTAATTACACCCCATATGCGTTGACGGTAAGAACTATATCTTTTATCATCCAATGACGTGAGGCAAGGGCAAGTATTTATTTCTTGAGTGTTGTGTAGATGTTGCACCAGTAGAATTTTCCTCGCCTCTATAAGATCTAATACAAATATTGTAACACTAATACCATTTCCTTAAGGGCTTTTCAGATGCTGTAGCATTAGCTTCCTGTGTATGAGGTCTGATATAGATATTCTACCATTAAACCATTTCCTTAAAGATAGTGCATATGTTATGAGAGTAGAATCGTATTCATCTGTGTAAGGCCACTGAGGTAAAAGGATTAGGATTTTAATCTCCTTCATTTAATATGTCTGTCTGTCCTCTAGTCTCTCGATAGGCAGCTAGATACCCCTATTTTATTGCGTAACGTATTATGAATGAGGTAAATGGAAAACGCGGATTCTCGAAGAGGACAATAGATTGTTTCTCAGAATAAGTTGAGCTGGGGAAGTACTTTCCCATTTTTTAATGTAAGAATTTTATTTTTAAAAGGTTATTTCTAGAGTCCCTATACCTGTTGAATTGTTTAATTGCAATTAATGACTTATTGCTTAATTAAGCATTTATTGTTGGCTAATTCTTGTTCAAATTAGCACTTTTATTCTTTTTATGAACAATTTATATATTATTAGTAACTTGCTTGGTTAGGGCACTCTGTATTAAAAAATATGTACTTTTGAAACGCATTTAATTTAATTTAAGTTAATAAATATCATTTCATTTTATTTCCTAGTATAAAATCATTTTTGGTAGTTCAAAATTTCTCATTCAGAAAATAACCAAACAAATGGTTGAAAGTTCCAGTGGGACTTTTATGGTTAATTATAGTCCTTTTTTGATAGAAAGAGAAAAAGGAAATATAGTTGGAAAATTTCTTTATACAGGTCTTTAATCAATTATGATTTTAAATATCCATGTCAGTTCAGAAAAAATTATTATGGGTTATAAAAATGTTATTTTTGAATATTCTACCCCTATATGTCGGACAAGTCTTATATTAACTAATGGTTTGTGTCTCCCAGTTCCCTATTAGTGTCATTTGATTTAAGGCTTTCAATGGAGAAATAAACCATTTGTCTGATTCAAAGTGATGGCGCAATTACAAGAATAGAATATAAAAGCTTCTCCGATAGAATTTGATTTTCAAATAGCAAAGAATGAATCTCAACATTATTTTGCAAATATATATTGCTCATGTGAAATGCTCCGTACTTAATATAACGAACAATTATGTTAAGAAAATTCAAGCATGAAATTCTTTTTCATAATTCTATTTAATGATGTGGATAAGAAAGACAACCGAGATTCGAAAGTAATCATGCGAAAAAATATCAAAATACTTTTTGATTTCGACTCGTCACTTATCAGTTGTTTTTCTCTTTGTATGTATGATTTTTTTATATTTTTTGTATGGCAGCGACTTTTCTGTCAACTTTTTTTCAAACTTCAACATTTGAGTTTTTCGAGATGAAAGAAGAAAATTCCTCAAATAAAAAAACGACCTGGTTTAAAATTAACTTACGAAAAAAATTGAAAGAAAAGATGATATTTTTTATTGTTTTGCTTTCCTTCGTTTGTTTCGAAAAGTTATTTTAACGATTGTAATTCACTTTTAGGACAATTTTTGATTTCATATACAACAATATTTTTCATTTTTTTTTCATTTCCTTGAGTCGTACATCGATAAAGTACATTTATGACCGTATCTTTTCTTATTTTCGAGACAGGGAAGAAAAGAATTATAAAATATTTCTTTGCTGAAAAGAATATGAAGGAAGAAAGAAATGAATGATACAACTTTTTATGTTACTCGCATTTTTTGAGTTTGATGATTTTCTTCGTTTTTTTTTTCAATCTTATGCATTAAAAAAGGCCTTTGCTTCATTTAAAATATGAGTTATACAATGGGCAAGAGCTTAATAGTATAGTTAGCGATAGCAAAGAATTCTGTTTTGTATTGCTTTCTCTTCAGTTTTCTTTTATTTTAATTCGAATGTAAGAATTCAATTATATCACAAATAAATTTTAGTACTGCCTCTCTTTTTATTATTCTGTATTATAAAAAAGTCTTGTTCTCACGTACTATGAACTATGCAATTGCCAAAAGTTTGGCCTAATAAATAAGTTTCTTGTGATAGAATTTGATTTACACAAATTTAATTTTATTTATTAATTTGAGCCTTCTAAAAACACCTTTTAGAAAATTTCATTGTCTGAAATCTACTATGAATCTTGTACGGACAAAGAGATTTTGTATAATATGTCGGACGTAGCAGTGTTTGTATCAGAAAATCATACACTTGAAATTTTACATGGCATTCTCTATCCTAAATATTTTGAAGATTTCCGAAGGATATATATATAAAAAAAAACTAAGAATCCAGAAATTCCTAAATAAGATATTTTTCGCTTGGAATCTAGGAGCATGTAAATCCACTTTACTTGGCCATGCCAAATTCCCAATGTCATTATGTCAGCATCAGTAATTGTATTGTTTCATGAAGTAGTGTTGGCGATGGAGCGATTTGTCATGTCTTGCAGAGCTTGCGTATATGATTCTAGATTTATCTTGATTCTTGCTCATTATTGATTCTATCACGATAAAAACCTGAAAATCCAAGATACAACTTACGGACTAATGGTCAACATACAGTTTCTTACAAAATTTTGTCTTTTGTTTCTTTCTCTCGAGAGACCCTCTTCTCCATAATTCGGAATTATTACTGGAACAGAAATGCCAAATTTATTTTTATAGTGTTTTATTATAGTATTAAAAGCTTAATTTAGAAATAATATTTTCACTTTAAATGCGGAACTGTCTTTAGGATAATGCTCAAGTCGTAACAATATTTATAACTATTGAATTGGTATGTTTTAATTTATATACTTTCTCATTTCTAATCTTGAAAGATTTTGGGGATTTATTCCCCAATTTTTTAATTTTTCCCACAATTGGCTTTAGTAGAGGGTTGGCGCCACAAAATCTAGATTTAATGCGCCATATCAGTTCCCAAGGCTGATAGGCGTTTGATTGGTGGAATTCCAATTCGAGGTTGTCTTTTTTCATAGTGTAATAGTCCTTAATCAAACTATCTTCTGTATTTCATTTGTATGATTATTGATAAGGCAATTTGATTTTAATTTTAATTTTCAGATTAATATTTGTATATAATGAAAATATAACACATATTTTGATTAATTGAAATATTTAACTATATATATATATATATATCAAAACAGACAAAAGACAAAAATTCAAAAACATGCAGGACACAATGGAAAAAAATAGACAAAAATTATAATAAATTGAAAAATATCATGGCGAGACGCTCGTCAGGAAGAGAAGCTCGCCTATGATATGAATAAGTGCTTTTTTCTGCTAACGACATATATTGATAAGGTAGTTTGATTTTATTTTTAGATTAATATATGCATATATTGAAAATATAACACATGTTTTGATGAATTTAAATATATATACACTGCAAACTTTCATATTTTTTATTGGCTTCATATGCAGTCTTCATCTTTACAACTATGATTATCAAGTTATCAATGGCATTTCTGCGAACTTAAATGAAATTATCACATTTCAAATAATAGAAAATAATAGTTTTAAATTTCAAAATTATCAGTATGCAGCATTAGAATATGATATACTGAGCTCCATAAATTTTGCTGTGCCTGCCAGATCTTGAAGAAATCAAAGTTTATTTCAAATTGTATTTTCGAGATTTAATTATGTAAACAAGTTCTCTTTATACAAATTTTACAGAATTTTTAACCAGTTCTCTGATGAATTTGACATTTTTTATATGCCTTTTTATACTCGGCTGTATTTAATTTTAAAATTTGTTATGCGTTTTAAATTTCTCGTGCTCTAATGTATTCATTTTTATTATTGGATCGTTTTTCAATGTTTTTACATATATCTGTGTTCAATTTTTGCACTCTGCAATTGGATTTTTATCTCTCGTGCTCATATTTTTCTTTAAACTTCTTAACTCCTAGTACGTTTTTTAGGATTTGGTGCTTGTGTGTATTTAACTTTTAAATCCTTGCTATTTTTAAAAATGGTTTTTGTATCTGTTGTTTTGAGTTTTAAAAAATACTTTAATATGTTTTTATGATATTAATATGAAATTCTACAACTTTTAGAATCCTAGTGCGTCTTTTATTGATTTTGTAATTGTGTGTATTCGTTTTAAATTATTTATGAGTTTGCAAAATTTTTTATGGTTTCGTGTTTTGAACTTTTATTCTCTGTATACAACTTTTTACTTTCTAATACGTTTTTAATATCTTTATGCTTCACTCATTGCGGCTTTTGCTCTTTGTGTGTTTGTTATTTATTGTACTCTGTAAATGAAGTTTTCTCTGTGGTATGTTTTTCTTTAAATAAATGTGGCATGGAAGCTGTTGACAGTCCAAAAACAAATCAAATAAAAGTTAGATTTTATTATTTATAAATACTCTGTCTTCTTCTTACAAAAAAAAGTACTGAGAGTTTTTAAATCTTATGTGAAAGTCGTTTAATAATTATTGAGATAAAAACTCTCCTTCCTCATTTCCTTGTCAACCAACGTTATCTGGCAATCTTGAATCCCAGTATTCTCCACTAGTTGTTGCATTCCTCTATCCCACATATAACTGAGTCAATATTCAATTGAACTCATAACAATGTTCTGTCGCCTCTAATTAAAAGTTGCAAGATTACTTGAGCAATATTTTTTCATCAAAGTTTGTGTCTGACTTAACAAACTGTTACAGGACATAACACTGATTTGAATCTGGCAATTGGTGAGTATGTAATGGTATGGTGTCTTCCGCAACATGTTTTCTATAGAAACAAGAATTTCAGAAGATCCAGAGATGCAAATAGGATACACGTTTCAGTGTTTTCTAACCTAGCTATCAACATTACAGCGACTAGAATCATAACATCCACATCTCAACTACTCTCTGGATGCATCGGTAGGAAACCATATAAACTTTAGAAAGTTAAAATATATATAATGCATGAGTGGCTTTGCTACCTCGTCTGCCTATTATTTGTGCATTTGATCCCTCGTCTGCTTATTATTTGCGCATTTGATCCCTCATCTGCTTATTATTTGTGCATTTGATCCCTCGTCTGCTTATTATTTGNGCATTTGATCCCTCGTCTGCTTATTATTTGTGCATTTGATCCCTCGTTTGTTTATTATTTGTGCATTTGATCCCTCGACTGCTTATTATTTCTGGCTCTCTGAAACAGCGCAGCAATCCTTCCTTCCACCAACGCAACCCAGACCTGGACCACTGAGATATTATTAAAAAAGCAACGTGAAAAAAGACTTAATTGGAGACTAATTAACTGCCCAGAAATTTTTATATCAAACAGGAATTATATAGGACACTGGTGGTTACATTAGAAAAAGATGAAAAAATATGGAATCCATGTATCGTTGAGTTGGATGAACCGCTGTGATATGTATAGTTAACTTATTGGAGACGACATTAAAAGGGATAATATGTTGATAAGTAGTTTTGAAAATGTAATTATTTTACAGAATCCTTCTTAGTCTTAAAAGAATAAAACTTGTATATATATATATTGCTTTTTCATTAAAAATCTTAGGATTTTTTCCCAGAAAATTTATGTTACAATAAATAGACTCCAGAATAATATTGCTATGCAGGCCAAAAATATGCTGGAATTTTATCCAGGTTTTATCAAATATTTATACAAGATTTAGCATGTGTTATTTAATTTGTAGTATAGCTCAGCAGAGCAAAATAAGCAAGAAAGTTAAAAAAAATTCTTTTAGGAATCGAATAGATCTTCTTTGCTTCTCTGCAAAAAAGGAAGGAAGTATCTGCAAGAAAGGAAACATTTTCTCTTCCTGAAGAAAATAACTCATACCTGTATCTTCTCCTGCAAACCCGAATATAAAATTCCGCTATATATGAGGTGCCTGATTCATCGGAGTAAAATGAAACTAGCAGGGAAAAAAAATAATGCTATTCCGTAGCTCGAGTTTCGATGCGCCTGCTTTGAAATTGCCTTCATTTATTTATCCTTTTTTCCACAGTAAGATTCAGTTGTTATAAAAATATCACGTGAAAGATGTTTCCAGTGTTTCATAGTTTCGTCAAAACTATTTAAAGAAAGTCTTCAAAATCTTCACAGAAAAATTGTCTTGAAAATTTTTTTTCACTTTTTTTGTATACGAAGTATGCAAAAAGAGTGCATTATAGTCGTGAAAAAATTCGACCAAGAAGTTTTGTTAAATATCCACTTTTAGGCCTCCCCTCTGAATACGAATAAACCATTTTTTAAAATTAAATTTATCTGTTTGCCTATCTATGAACACCTTGTACCATATCCACTCAAATGGTTCAGCAGCTGTAAAGATTGGCATGGGGAGGCATTCTTTCGGTGCACACAACCTCCTTAAACGAGACATTCACCACTAGGCCACTCCACTGTTTTGGAACACAACATGCCGAACCCTTTTGTCAATGTAAAAAAACAATGGTAATTGGCTTAGACAGAGGGAGAGTTTGAAAATCCAGCGAGGTTTGAAATCCAACATCGTTAGATTTTCATTCATCCTATTCGGTAATAAAACTGAAATCTGATACTTCGAGGTGGAAGAATGCTCTCTCCGAAAAGAGAAAATCACCCGTATGTGGGGGAGGGTGAATGTCGGGGAGAGTCAGTCTGTAGAAATCAGGGTGTTGTTTTGAAGGCGGGAGGAATAGTAGTCGGGGTGTCCCGTTTTTAAGGCGTGGAGGAGGAGGATCGCAGCGGCCAGTAGTGCGTTTTGGAGCCTTCGTGAATGACCCACCTAAATGGATCGGCTTGAATGGGGGAGGGGGACTCTAACCAGTTATTGGTCCAAATGGTGTAGAACAGCCTTGTCGTGCGCATCCAGCTTCATCCATTCATCTGTTTCGATTACCATAGTGGTTATAGGCACCATAGGTATGGAGTGACGAGCTATCGGTGAAAACGTCTGTTCAACTCCCACTTAACTGTTTGGTATTTGTAAAGATTACAGGCATGAGGGATTGGAGCGACTTTTTACCTGTGAACGTGAAAGTTTGAAACGTCATATCCAGACGAATGGGAATTGGTATTTGTGGCCTTGCATCAAAATAGCGTATCTGTGTGAAATTTTAGACAAAATTCGACTAATTAAAGTCTGTCTGTCGACTATGTCTGTCTACGACGCCAAAAGTAACTGAACGAGCTAGATAGATTAAACCTGGTTTATTCACTAGATTTGTATATCTGTATCTAATTAGAGTACATTCGCCAAGAGTTTAATTTTCAGCAGCTACGTCTAACCTTGTGTATGTGAGCGCAATAATTGAAAATGTAACAAGCTATATGAATTAATTTAGATATGTGATCTTTACACGGAAATTGTGCACCTGCATCAAATTTTGTACCCAATCAGTTAAGGGGAAGAGGCCCAAAATACATTCTTGATTTGATTTGTGGTACTGCTAAGCTGCACACAAATTATTATTGTTTAAGTATGAAGTTCAGGGCAGAACACTCAAATGTTGACCTACATATGTTCGTTAAAATATTGTGAAAATTATTATAAACGTAAGTTGTCCACATAACAAACGAATATACATTTAAAATTCTTGATTTGGTAAGTAAATTTTCATTTGAAAAATAAAGGAAATCTCTTTACATGGAGTGTTTTTACATCAATTATTAGCATATGCATAACATAAATCTACCGATTCGTTACGTAAATATACTTCTAGTAACCATATTTCTTAAAACCTCCTTGATAATTTGAACTTTGAAATTTAATGTGTAGTTTTTTTGACATAATAAGGTAATATAAAACAAAAATTGTTACTATTATGTTAGATGAAATTTTAAACACTCAGCCATCTAGAAGTACTTTGAGGAATAAGGATGCATGCAATTATTGGAAATCGCTGTTTTATGTAGCATCAAACGTGGGTCATGTTTGATTAATAAATCATGACAACAGAGCAGATGTCTTTGTTTGACGCCGTGCTCTATATTTTGATTTATGGAAGAATAAGTATATGCACTTTCTCGGAAATATTCCTGTCGTATGTCGTTCTACTGCTGTCTAATCCAAACTTAAGTTTCATGTTCTTATAATATTACACATACAGATATTACAAATGTGTAAAAAATTTACAATATCTATATGTGTAATTCTTATTCTTCAGCTTTGAAAAATGATATAGTTTCAAATCTTTTAACGCAATATGAACTATAAGTTCTAAAAATGCTCATGCGCATATCAAAAATGTTTACCTTCAGAAATATATTTCAAACTTGATGAGTAATTTGAATATCGATTCATTTAAACAGATTGCGGAAACGTTTTATGGTGTTTTAAGGAATTTTTGGAGAAAGTACTGCTTTAGGAATAATAATAATACGATGAAATAAGCCTTTAATGGTCCTTTTCTTCGAAACAATCGTTCGAAGTAAGAAAAAAATTATATTTTTCAGTATTTAAATTACATTATTTCTGCCTTATAAAGCATTTAGGGTACAGAAATGAGTATGTTTATTTTTGTTATTAACTGATAGTACTTAAGAAAATTTTCTGAAGATTTAAAAAACTTATTATGTTATCTCTAGGGGAAAAAAACTGAAACAAGCGGAAATTTTTTTAAACATAGATTAATCGAACTTTGATAGACTCTGAAACGATAAAATGTTTTTGAAAAATTGAAGAAATTCTATGCGCCATGGTTATTTCGAGGGGCTGTTGTGCTTTTTTGCGGTTAAAAACTTTTTCATGCCACTTATATCTCCAGACGATAATAATTAATCTTGTTTTAGATATTTTTTTCATTCTTTTTTCGCCATGAAGTCAGTTTCTTAAGATGACATCTTTGCATTTATTAATTGATGTCTTGAGAGAAAAAACACGAGTGTTCTTTCCTAAGAAAATTTTTTTCCCTTTTTTTTATTTTCTTCTTTTTTTCCTCCTTTTGGAAATATACATTTACCACATCACAGTGAATTTTTTTCGACAATTTTTGTGGAGTGTTATTTTTCTCATACGACTTATGAATATTGAAAGGTGCCAGTAATTAACTTATGAAGCGTATAATGCTATAAGAAAAGTAAAATAATTCAGTTATTTTTTTCCGCGAAGGAATTCACATTGAACTGCGAAGTATTAGTGTATTAAATGCAGCTTAGTTCAACGTACGCTTTTGTACAAGATGGAAATATTTTGCATATTGTTGAATTAGTGTTACTTAAGTGGAATTATCTACTATAATGCTCTTAAAGAATTTTCCTTCACTTTTTAATATTTCATGCTGTTCAGTAAGGATATCAATTTAATTTTTTTCTTACATCTGTATTTTAAAAAAATATATTCACCTTTGGTCTGTTAAGGCTTTGGGTATTATATACAGCCTTGTCCCAGATTAATTTATTTGAAATTCGATATTAATATTTTTCAGTAGGCTAAATTGGATTACATGCATGTAGAGCTTTAAAGTTATGTGCTGAGTAACTGATATTTTCATATGATTCGTTAGATCAATGGAAACAAAGAATTCTTTTCTTTTTCGTATTTTATAGTTATTCTTTTATAAATTTCTGTGATAAAAAAGCAATTATTTACAGACACTTTTTCCAAAATAAAACTTCGGTGCAATCATAAATTCGAAATAAATAGAACAATATAATTCATTGTAAGTCTAGATGGAATTTCTGACAAATTTTGAGAGTGATTTCATTTTAACAAAACCAATAAAACTTGCTATGTTCATTTTTTTTCGTTTTATTGTTATTTATATGCCGATATAAAAGCAATACATAAGAAGAACGCCATGTGCTACATTTAAACTATTTAATTTAATAAAAAATCACGAAGTCATATTAAATTCTTTATCAATGACAAACTCTTCCATACTAAGTCATGAGTTCATCCTCTAACACGACCCCCACTTAGACCCTTTGGATATAGTTTTATTTTATTGACTCCATTATTATTGCATAAATAATGTTAAAGGTGGCACATTCTTCAACTGATTATTTCAAGGTATAGAGCCTTTTAACTAAAAAACTCTCACTTTCAAGACCTAAAGTAAATTATATTTCAGTTAAATTATATTTATTTAACTAATCAAAATGGAAAAAGACACAAAAGAAAAGGGCAGAAGCTCAATTGGGGGAAGCAAGAAATGGTTGAAGCAGTTGCCGAAGTCGTTAATAATAATAAAATTGTAAATTCAGCGATTTTTGTAATTGTTTTCAGTTCTTAATGTTTTAACCTAAAATTTCGATAGATAAAGTTCCATTTGTTTGATGCTGTTTCTTTTGTTTGATTATGTTTGTTTCGTGTTACATACAATTTGTTACGTTCAAGATATGATCTCAACAATTTTATATCGGTGTTTCATAATATATGATGATGAATCAAATTGTTTTCTTCAGATCGTCATCTTACCCGACCCCGTTCTAAATTTTACCCACCGAGTCGGATAAAATGAAGAAAATGTTCTGTTTTTTCTAAAAAGAAATTTTTAAGTCTCAAATTTGAATTTTTTTCCAAAAATATCATTTTAAAGAAAAGATTTGCAAGAAGATTTTGCCGAAGAATAACAGAAGAATAATGACATAAGAATAATAATAGTCAGAATAAATCACCAAAGATTAAGTTCACCATATTACCCTAATTTCCCCTGCTCCATAAAATCTGGAGGTTACATTAATTCAGTCATGAGTATTCGTTTAGGTTCAAAAGTCTGATTCGTAAATCTTGCGTATAAAAAGGATTAAAAATTTACCGTTATTCAAAACATACCATAATATTCTATTTTTTTATGCAGAGAAATTAAAATAATCTTCGGAAATCTTAATGGTGCAGTAAAGCACCGTTTATACGTCTGCGTAAAACGACGTACAAATGAAAAGACGTATAATCGAAATTTTAATAAGCAACTAGGATTATTACAAATTTAATGCTACTAATGAATATTTAGTTGAAAAAGATAATTTATTTTTTAAAGGTAATACTAGTATATTACTGTACGGTATTGGAAACAATAATGAAATTTTAAAATAAACATTCATCATAAAAGTGAGAAAAGTCATACATTTTTTTGCATATCTTGGGTACTAATTACATATTTCTTATTTTATACGACTTATGTGCCTTCAGGTAGGCATTTTATTAAAAAAAAGCCTTTAAACACCGTCTGACGTGCTGATTGTCCGCGACTACTAAGAAAAGTAATTGTTGTATTATGTGCCTGGGTCTAGAAACAAAGACCACGCCGTAGTTAGAACAACAACAACCTTTATTGGACACAGCTAAATGGGAAGAGAGCGAGCATGCTCTGTACAGCCTTTATATATCATGTCGCACATAAATACACTACATGATCCTTTCTCTAAAACAAAGAACAATTTCACAAACAACTTCATAGAACATTAAATTATTAATAAACAAATATAAATTATGAATTATACTTTAAACTTAACATTAAAACTAAGCAACATAACGATTAGGTGGTTTTACAACTCTGCCGTATCTGGTTCGATCCGGATCTTTGTCTGGACTTCTGGAAATAGGCTCGTAAGAACTAGATTCTTGGCTTGATTGGGAATCCGATGCAGGCTCATCAGCTGGCTCTTGAGGTCTTACTGTAGGTGTAGACTCTGGAATAGCATCACTGGTAGAGAGAGTATCCCACTTCTGACACCATGTTGTATTATGTGCCTGGGTCTAGAAGCAGACCACGCCGTAGTTAGACCAACAACAACCTTCATTGGACACAGCTAAATGGGAAGAGAGCGAGCATGCTCTGTACAGCCTTTATATATCATGTCGCGCATGAATACACTACAGTAATGTGAATCGCATTAAGTCTATTGAAAGTTTTTTCACTGTGTAGAATAAGTTCTTCATATTTTTCTGCTCCCTATTACCCCCTTGCTTTCTAAGGAAATGTTTCCCTTTTAATAGCTATGGGGAATTAATAGCAGAGGCCAAAAACTTGTGAATTTTCTGCCTGTCTTTACTTAGAAAACAACATATAACCGAAGTTCTGCGTTGTATAAACGAAGCACTTTATCATTATAATGGATAGGAATGAATCGGGACTGTGATTAAACGAAGTATAAATGTAAGCGATTAATGAGAAACTTATAAATTGTGCTTTACTGTAATTATTATTTTCCTATATCATTAGAGCGTGTTGGATTTTAAAATGTTCTGAAACGGTTTTAAAAATTTAATTTAAAATATAATAAAATATAAAGAGTTTATCTCGATATTTTATCAACATGTATGCTTTAATCATCACATATATTTTATGTAATGCTAAAAATTAAATTAATTTTTTTCAAAGCAAATGAGCGTTTATAATTCATTATATTCTTTTTAAAAACCTTCTTTAAATAATAAGATTATGCCTTTTCTACATTTCAAAGTTCTGATAATTTCTCTTTAATGATAGGCCTCTTTAAAGAGAAAGATAATTTCTCTTTAAAGAAAACTCTTTCTAATGCGCGAGGATTTGATTTTTATAAACCTAATAGCAAATACAATTTATTATTCTGCATTGATGTTTAGAGGTAATTCAATCATGTTTTCTCCACTAAAATTGTTCATTTAAATGATTTTCGATGCTCTCAAGCTTTTATTATGCAGTAAATTGTTAGGATTCCACATATTTATGACAATCTTCCTCCCATTAATTAGACAACTAACTTTTCTCGCATATTGCCATATTGTCTCTTGAAATAAAATATAACCAAAAACCACAACAAGGCAATAATTGGGGTACAATGTTTCGGCTAAAGTAGCTGCTTTTTTTCGATACATCCCGAATTTGTCGCGGGAAAAATCAAGTTATAAAATATAAAAGGAATCACAAAACCGTCGCTATCACAGATAATTTAGTAAGCTTTTAAGAACAATCTATTGATACCAATCGATAATATTTTGGTTTCGTATAATAATATTATTAATTAATATTATTATACGATAATATTAGGGACAAACGTTTTTGACCTCACGTCGTAAATGACATTTTTACATGGAATTATGATAGGAAACGAAGGGAAAACTTCTCCGGTTTACCTGAAATGGTTTTCAAGATATAATTTTAGCCGTATCAGCATTTTCATTCAATATCTACTTTCAATTCCAATATTTTCGACGTTATTTTGAATATACTGTGTTATTTTCGTTGGCTCTGAAAATTTTGCTTCTAACTTAAGCTACCATGAGCCCATATATCCTTGGTTACCAAATAATCAGGGAAAAAACTCGCACTGGTAGAGCTAGTACTCTTCAAAAAAAGTCCCTTGATAGCGGAACGCTGTCATTTCAAACTATTTGCCTACGGTCCACATTTTCTTTCTCGAAATAAACGGTGACTGATACTAAAATAATTCTCAAGTGCTCCAAAATAAAAGGAATTTTCCTAGTTTCCCAAAGATTTCTGATGCTCTTGCGGAAAGAATAAAACGTTCAGTCAAACACAATTTTAGTCCCCACGAATTTTTTTCCCCTCGTGTCTGCCATCCATCGGAAGATGGAAAAGCTGAAATAAACGTAACTTTCACTTCCGCTTCTAGAAAGAGTGAAAGAGAGGAAAGAGTGAAAAAAGAAAGACGTTATATTGGAGAGGAAGGAGTATCCAGTGAAAGTAAATATCGGTTAAATATTTATGGTGTTTCTTCTTTTATTTCCCATCTATCAATTCCGAGCTTTGAATCCGACTTTCCAACGGTCCCAGAGGATGCGAGATTTAACTGTCCAGGGATTGACACCCTGTTTCGAAGAGGATGCGGTCAAATTTACACGAAGAACGTTTCCGGTCAGATATCGTCCGCACAGGAAGGAACGTAAGAAGATTTCGACTTTTCCATTTCTACCGAAAAACACGGGAAATGGATTTGTTTTTCAAAAACCTATTCGCAAATGTAAAGTGTATTCTTATTTTTGGATTCTTGAGAAGAAGTATTCCAGAAGCGTACTTTAGAGTTAAGTGCTTTGCAAACACTTGTGGCACATATTATGTAAGTTATCACAGTTGTCTGCACTATAAAAAGATCCGATAAAGACATGGTTTGCGAATGCTTTTAACACTGAAACGAGAGAGCTTTATCAACATTTCTGATGCTTGAAGAATTCCAGGAAAACCGAATGCGATAAATTAGTTAAATTTATACGAAGAATATTTTCGGATAAATATCTTTTGAGTCGAAAAGAAGGCATTCCATTACTGTCAAACACGGAGAGGATTTTTTTCAAAGTTATAGAGAAATACATATCATGTTTATACTTTTATATACTAAAAATAAAGTATTCAAGAAATTCACTTTAGAGTTAAGTGCTATGTAAGCATTTATGGCGCAAAATATGCAAGTTAAAATTCATATTAGTGGAGCTTTAAACAGCGTAAAAATACAATTTAACATACATTTTTAAAGCATTTTAGATAATAAATCGACGGAAGTCTTGGATGCCTCATCCTAGTTAGCTTTTAGATTTCTAATTAAAGTGAATAAAAGAAATGGATTAAATGTCCAAGAAGAATGTTTCAGAGCATGCTTCCAATCCAATAAAAAATTTGGCAAAAGGATTGTTCATAAAAGACGATATAAAAATGGGCTTCTGTTTCAATAAAAAAGCATGCAAATGTTCATTTTATTCGCATTTCTGAATACAAAACATTATATATTTATTTTTATTAGTATAAAGGAAGAATACGTGAAATATATTTTAGTGTTAAGTGTTCGTGACGCATAATGCGCATTAAATCAGTGTAAGTATTCGTGATACACGATATGCGAGTTAACAGAACTTTACATACTGTAAGAAAATGCCAGAGAAAATTAAGTTTAAAGTTTACTAATGAAATCTGAATGATAAATATGAGTAAAGTAAAAGTTTAGAGTAAAAAGAAATGCCATAAATTAGACAAATTATTGCGAAAAAATTTCTAGTCTTATATATTTCATGCAGAAAATAACCCAAGATTTCAATTTTACTTTTATTCGGGAGAAAGGATATTCACTTGCTTTTCTTTAAAAAATCCCTTTTCGGTAAGCTTGAAGGCAAAGGTAGATTCCTTTACGTTAATGTTACAAAAGTCATGAAATATTACATATTGATCAATACAGACATAGCCAATGACTTTATTGTTTCTACACATTGCAATATTTATGCTGTGATTCTGTTTTCATGTCATTTGATTTTTTGCTATATCAAGGTTCCATTTTTCATTCCAAAAAGTTATGATAGATTTATCGGTCAGTACATTGGTCATTTTTTTATATCTCAACACATAATCATTCAACAGGTAGGAATCATAAAGAAATAAACATCTCAGCAGTGCAAATATCTCCTATATAACATTAAGCCAGCCTATCTGAAACAGTAGCAAGAAATTGACTCTTGGCACGAATGAAGAAAGACTCTAGATTTAAAAATTAATTTATTTAATCTAGGTTACAATATAATTGTGCGAACTTTACTTTCTCATATGGTAAAACCACATGACATGATACACTTAAACACTACTAAAATGGGCTCATTTAGAGAACTCCCTGGTTACAGAGATATTAGTCACTAAATTCTTAACATATAAGAGAATAAAAATTATGACACATTGTCACTGGCAAATTGAATACGTGTTTTTAAAGCATAGAATATGAATGCAGCCAATTTGAACAGCAAATTTAAATCTCCATCGACGGTTAAAACCAAATACTCAGGCAGAAAATCCCAAACAATTTTAAAACTAAGCAGATATTTTTCAATAGCAAAAAGGATAAAGGGAACTCTTATTTAATTACTCTTATTTTTGGCTACTTTATATCGATTTTATTAAACAAATCATGGTGCCGCCATGTTTAGTTAAATATCAAATTAAAGTATTCTGTCAAAAAAACCTATTATCAAATTAACTATTAATTAATTTTAATTAATCAAATAATTTTATCTACTTAATTAAAGTTAAAAAATTAATTGTTACAAAACTCCACTAAAACCTTTTTTATGGCTTATACTATATGCCAGCAATCTTTATCTTATAATTATCCAATAATTATATTAATTTAAATAAAAGTCACTGTGGCTATGTATGTATGTTCCACATCTCCTCCTAAACCACTGGACTGATTTCAATCAAACTTTTTATTTAAGAAAAGAGAAAGGTCACCTTCAACTTTTCAAAACCTAAAAGATGCTTAAAATTTCACTTAATTAAAAATTAAGCAAGGCGTTTTTCCGCAATGTCTTTCATTTCCATAAATTTGTTTCTTTCATTTTAATATTTTTTTCAAAATTAATTTTAAACTGAATTCGTAGCAATATTCTTGTTGATCAAAAATAATACGAAGAACTGTTTCCAGAAAGAAGAATACTAAAAGAGAATTTTAAAAGTAGACGATTTAACAATTTACATCGGTACCAGCTATTGATTTATTTTCACGCTTTAAATTAATGAATAATTAAATAGTTAATTTAATTTTTTCAAAATATTCATTAAAACCTTGCATTGACTTTAGTAATTGTTAACAAAATTTGAAGTACCTATATAACAAATAATAACGTATGAAAACGGATGTTTTTAAAAATTCTGGTTCAATTCATATTCTCATTTTAATTAAAAGCGTTTTAGATTAGAAAAGTAATTTGTGTATTATAATATTTAAACAATAGTAATTTTTACAATAAAAATATTAAACATGAAAACATTTTAATCCGGAGCAAAGCCAGGTATATCAATTAACAGTTATAATTAAAAAAATTTAACAAAGATATTAACTATAAATATTTAAATTAATTAGACATAAATTAATCATATATTATACCATATAAAAAGTGAAGGAATGCAGTTGATGGAAACTCATAACTTCTAAATAATTCTTGCTGTCAAAAAACTTTCAATATAAAAGTAGTTTGTTATGATATGGTGATAATTACCCTAATTGAAATTTTTTTTCTATCTTTAGTCGTAACAGAGCTATGGGAAAATGATAAGTTGGGGAGGGGATTGAAAATGGCTTTTTAGCTCATAACTTCTAAGAAATTGTGGCCATCAAAAAAGTTTCAGTTCAAAAGTTGTTTGTTGTGATAAGGCAATAATTCGCCTAATTTGAATTTTCTTTCTATCTTGAATCGTAAGGGAATTATGGGAATATTAAATTTTAAATCCCCCACCTTTTCCACCCCCTTTGAGCTGGTTAGCCCATCTGCGAACTCGGCCGAGATTTTAACCCTCCTAACAACATATCCGTCGCCAGTTAAAATCTAATCAAAATTACACTAGTTATCGTGTTTACAAAATAACACGGGCCGAAGCGTTATGCATATACTTTTCTACTACTAATAATAAGGAAAAGAACATTTTGCCCTCTATTCTCATAAGTACAAGCTACAAGCTACAAGAATGAAAGAGGGTGGAAGAAACTGCAAATGACGAGAGCTTTCCAACGAGTGGTAACATGCATAGGTTAAAACGTATTTTAAGTGAGGGGGAGAGGAGGGGAAGGGTGGGAAAAACACTTTTCAGCTCATAACTTCTAAGTAATTGTAGCTATCGAAAAAGTTTAAATGCAAACATTGTTCGTTTTAATAAGGCAATAATTCGCCTAATTTGAATTTTCTTTCTATTTTCAATTGTAAAGGAATTATGGGAAAATGAAAAATTCCACCCCTCACCATTTCCACCCCCTTTGAGCTGGATAGCCCATCTACGAACTCGACCGAGATTTTCACTATCTTTACAACATATCCCAAGCTGGTTAAATTTATATCAAAATTACCCCAGTTATCGTGTTCACAAGATAACATGGGAAAAAGCGTTATACATATATATATATATATATAAACTTTTTAACGAAGGGTGGTTTTGGGTTCTAGGGGTCATGATCGGTGAAGATATGGAGAAATTTTCCGAAAGTCGTGTCATGAGAACCATTGCAATAGGTAGAGTTCCTATAAGGAATCTACCTAAAATGTAGAGAAATATACAGAATATTCGTATTTTTGTCGGCCTTTAAGAAGATGTGCTATAGTGAACTTTAGAATTAAATATTTTTCAAATATATGTGACACTTAATATGAAAGTTAATGAAATTTACTGCGTAGCATAAAAATATCATTTCAAAGAAGTAACAGAAATAGTCGAGTTCGAGTGTCTGATGTCAAGTAGTTTAGAGATTTAAAACAAAAAGTAATGCAATAAATTAGTTTAATTTACAGTAGAAACGTTTTCAGTCACACATTTTCTTTGCAGAAAAGAACGTAAGATTTTCACCAAAATGGGCACGATTTTGAGAAATAAACAAATCTCTTAATATTTTCATACTTTCGCTTGTTTAGATGAATAATTTCTTGGAAATAGTAAGTGAAAAATAAAACTCGAATAGTGCTGTATTTATATAGGCGGATCTTTAAATGAGAGTTAAACTGCTTGTATGAATGAATGATACTTTTAATAAATTTCCTATATATTTCTGTAAAAATAGCTAAAAACTTGTTATAACAAAAATATTGTTACAAACCTACATAATTAAAGATAGAGAAAGCGTGGAAAGGAAAAGCAGAAGCTAATGTTTTTAAAAGTTTTTCTTGAAATTATTTGGAAATGACACACTTGCATGTACTTTCAGTTTGTATATTTGTTAATAAGATTCTTAAAACATTGAAAATGTTTCGCTAATAATTGTCACGAGTATGCTAGGCAAGAAAATTTATTTTTTCTCAAAATATTATATATTTCTGATTATTAAAATTTCATTCGAAATTTCTACTAATTGGCAAATTATCAAATTTAATACTTGTATTACGGCGGGAAATATATTTCTCTACCGAAAACATAATACCCTTAGCTCATACAAGAATCTATTTTCTTTTTGATCTAAGTATTAATTAATGCAAACTCCAAGCAAACGAACGACAATTAATCTTCTTTCCGGAGTATTAAACTTTTTAAACTTATATACAATCGGCGCTATTTGAAAGTTAATATTCTGAGAAAAATTTCTTGTATGGTAAAAGTTAAAATATATTACAAGCTGTCTCTTAGAACATTGCGGGTTCTTGTTTGGCTAATCAAGCTGCTTTAACTCACAAAATTCTAAAATTATCTTATTCAACGTGAAGAAACAATATAAAATTACATTTAGTTAGCAATGTAACAGCATATCCCAAAGTGGCAACCATCTACTGCGATGGTTGATGTCGTATTCCTGTAACCGGAATCCTACGTTGAGAGTTCATCCGGGACATTTACACTTCACCACCAATCAAAAGAAGGGAATCTGAACCACTTCCGAGTGCTCAATAGATCCTCGAGTTATCTGAAGGGGCAGCTTTTAAAGTAATCCATGGAAGAGTCATTCTTTGCAGTATTATGACGACAGAACTCGCTTCCTTGATTTTCCGTGCTGTTTTGTTCGGTCGTGTCTTTTATTATTTCTATTTCCATCGATTCACTTCTGCTGACATTGGAGTTCCTTTCTTGGGAGTAATGGCGTAGTGGCGATGCTTTCTGAATTTTGACTTAGTTTGTGGAGTAGTCTAAAGCAAATTGATCCTGCGACAAAAGATTTGTTCCGAGTCCGTTCACAAATACAAAAGGTTTTTTGGGGGTCTGGAAGGATTTTAAAGTTATTTTATACTGTTACAGTCACACCGTAAGCAAAAAAGGAACACTTTTGAAAAAGAACATTATAACTGAATTTTGAAATTTGCTTGTTATTTTTAGGTTGCCTACTTACTTAATGCAGATACTTGAATGTGATATATTTCGTACCAAAAAAAGTCGGTTATGAAATTATGAAAAGCAGAAGCTATAGATATTTAAGCAGAGCAGGAAGATAGACCAAGGATGGATGAAAACATTTTATTATGGGCTAAATCAATCACCTATCTCATCTGTATCATACAATACATACATTACTTTAAGCAGAAAGTAAAAATAATACACACAAATATATAAATCTTCTAAAGATGAATACAAATACAGTTAAAAGAATGAGACCAATTATAAAACACATCGAATGTTATCCAATTTGCATAAGATCGCTGATGCACAAGAGCCTTGAAGTTGAACCCGATTACAAAGAAGCATGAGACAGTATTCATCAGGATTGTATCAGAGTGCCTCCATATTAACGAAAGATACTTTCAGAACCAATATTGTTTGGTGTGAAATTCAAAAATAAAGACAAAAATAATTTTCGACAGAAATTCCTTGAGCATAAACCTGCTGGAGTACAGTACGACGCGTTTTGAGTTAAATTCCATTGCATATTAAAGAAAATAGAGTGTGCATTTCATACGTATTCTCTCTCATTAGTTGGGTCCAAAATTTGGAATAAATTTACAATTTTGGTCTCGGGATAATATATCGCGTGCCATTGATGTAACTTGTTACGTTTTTGGATTATCGCATTCGCATACATACGAATAGACAGTCCAACACACTGCCAACTCTTTGATAGAATTTGTTTAATATTTGACACAAATCTACAATTGTTGTGATAAAACCGTCTACCAAATTCCACGCGTCTGCCTCGTTGCGTGTTTTTTAAGTTAACGTGTTCACATGCGCATCGACGGACAAATAGATTCCATCTAATATTTGAAAAAGTTATACAATTTTACAATCTATAACATTCATGTAAAGATTGCATACTAAATTTCATCTGATCCGAGATCTGAGTTATTGTGTTCATAGGCAGACAGATGGGCATACAGCATTCCAAAAACAGTTTATTCAGACTCTGGGAGGGCTAAACCGCGGAGATTCATCAAAATTTTGAGGCGTAATTTTTTGATGATTACAATATTTTCTCTTTGCATACTTTGTATACGAAAAAGTAAGAAAGAATGCCGTGGTCGCCTGATGTTAAGTATCGGCTACAAGATAGGAATTTCTCGCGTTCGAGACTCAATTTTATCGAGGATTCACTTGTAGGTGATCCTGATGCAAGTTAAACTGACTTTGGTACATGAGACGAGATTCAAAGTAACAAGGGACATTTCAGTCAGTCTTAAAGTAGTTCCAATCACAAAGTTGTCCATTCCCATCAGTCACAGTTGGTAGCTTCAAACAGGATCGTTCATCTAATTAATCAATCAAGAAAAATCTAAACAAAGATATGTAATTAACGAATGTTTTAAGAGTGTTGGAAAAATCGCGTATCTGTTACAGCTAAGGCGTGGAATTCGTTATTTCGTAGAATAACAAAGCATTTCATGAATTACCTAGTTGAATACCTAGTTATTCTATGAAGTAACTGAATTATACGCTGTGGCGGTTCGTATTATGTAATCTTGGGGGTGCTGTCCTTCCAGCGCATCTTTAATTCTTCACTGCGCAGTAATGCATATTTGAACCACTTACATTTTTTGACTTTTTTCATTAACTTTAAGTAGTTTTATATTCGATGAATAACTAATCGCATCTTTTCTTCAAATAGCTAAGTATTTTAACAGATTAATTTTAAAAAAAAATTTAAGCTCGAAATCTGTTTTTCAGTTCCGTTTTCTGTATTCCTTAATACATTTAAAAATTTAATCAAAATGACAGTATAGTACAGAAATAAAATAATTTTCTTATTAATTATCGAGATATTATAGTATAACTAATATAAACAGAAGCGTAAGCGAATACTACTTATTAGTATCATTAAAAATTACTTAAAACTGAAAACCATTCTTATTTTTTCAGCGAATGAACAAAAACTTTAATCTTGATGCTTGTACGACGATTAAATTTTTTTTTATCCATTGAAGTCAAAACAGCTACATATAATCGTATCCCGATTCATATTGTGTGTGTCAGAAAATATTTTATTCTTTCTTTAATGTTAGAAAGCTGAGTTCAAGCTCTGATGCATTATGTAGTAACGGGAATTCCCAAGAGGAGAAAAAAAATTATTAATTTATACTATTAAATCTATCTAAAGGTGGACTGCGATACTTTAAATTGGGAATATACTTATCAATATTTTTAACTAAATCTTAATTTATCTAATCTTAATTTGGGATAATGAACCATGATCCCAAATAGAAAGGCACAGAATTTTAGGGTTCACGAAAATTTTGAAAACATATTTGTATCACGAAAAATTTCTATTATGTATTTTATCAGCATTTATAATAAAAATCATCAAAAAAAACTTTTTACAATTAAATTTTAATTTATCAATAATTATCTTTCATTTCTTTATTTCTTTTCAAAGTTTTAGAACGCGAAATGATTTTTCGGGCGGGAAAACTTAAAACTCAGTTTCTGATGTCACGGGAACTGTAGATTTTCACAGTACCTTTTCAGCTTAAAAACATGGTAGGGAAAGCCTACGCAGTGTCACTGGGCAGGCGGAATTCGGAGCTGGAACTATCCACAGTTCCCGTTTTAATTGTCACTTTCTCCTTTATGCTTCTTCTTCGGTTAGTGAAAAAATAAGATACGGAAATTCGTTTTCTGCGTAGGTTTTTTTCCCCGTTGCATTTGAATATCGTAATCGTTTAATACAAAATTGCGTTAGATTGTTGACAAATTTAAATATTAAACGTGAAATAAAATAAATTGATTAAATTTACGCAAAGGAAAAAGTTGGGGTGCTGCAGTACCGCAGTCCCTACACACGAGCCGCCACTGATTACATGCGTTAACGGCAACACTCTTCCACACACATTTTCTATTTATTTATTTTTTAAACTGTGAAAAAACCGCATTGAAATATGCCATCGGTACTTACGTATTAACGCCACCGAGGCTACAGATTGGCGGTAATGCGCCAATAAAGAGCAATCTTGTTTAC
Source organism: Araneus ventricosus (assembly GCA_013235015.1). Taxonomy (NCBI): domain Eukaryota; kingdom Metazoa; phylum Arthropoda; class Arachnida; order Araneae; family Araneidae; genus Araneus; species Araneus ventricosus. The sequence continues at coordinate 565,500 of BGPR01000417.1, forward strand.
AAAAACCGCCAAATTGGCGGCACTTAAAAACCGCCAAATCTGTAGCTGCGGTGGCGTTGGCGGCACTTAAAAACCGCCAAATTGGCGCCACTTAAAAAAGGGCCAAATTGGTGTTAATACGTAAGTACAAAAACCGCCAAATTCGCGTTAATACGTAAGTACAAAAACCATCAAATTTGGCGGCACTTAAAAACCGCCAAATCTGTAGCCTCGGTGGCGTTAATGCGTAAGTACCATGCCATCTCATCACCTGTAATAGAAACGGTGAGATCTTCGATATTGGTAGCGTAACTATGGGAATGAAGAGCATAAAAATTCCAGAAAGTATTGCTCGCAGAGTTATTGATAAAAATGTTTCTTACTGGCTCACTTTAAGCTATTATCTTGCGAGAATAGATACACTATGAATGAAAGGCATTCAAGTATTTAAACTGAAACTATCTAAAAATTCGAAAGCGAAAGTGAATGCTTTTATAAGTTTAAAAGTATTTTACCATTCAAACATTTTTCTGTGTAGTAAACAATGTGGATTTCATTTTATACTTTAGAGATTATTATACATCACTGTATATCTACACTGATATAACTGCTAATTCAATAATACATGTCTTCATGACTATTCAGCTAAGCATACCCAACTTGAATAGTTTTTGCATTGATTTTTGTTTACATTTTAAAAGCCTGCAAAACTTAGGAAAAGTATTTAGAGGAGTTTTCCCGCAAGTTTTTTCTATTTAATTATAAAAAAAAATTGTAAATTTTCGACTGCATTCTTATCTTTATTACCTTCATCTTTCACCTCACATCTTGTTCGAGGTTGTATTGATGGAGAAGGAATATATTTTCCTTAATAACAATTCAATTCTGAAATTTCATAATGATTCCTTAGGTTCATAATTTTCCGAAATTAAAAACTCATTTTATATGCAATTATTGAGTTCTTACCAGTCCACCTATTAAAATCAGATGACTTTCGGTTTTCAATTAAATAACTAACGTTTAGAGATAACTTTTATATTATGCACAAAATATTTTGCATAGAATTGTACAAATATAAAATAATCATTTGACAACATAGTGCGTTGTTTTTTTAAGTCTATCTGCAATTGTTGACTTTGAAGTTAGTATTTGATAAATCCGATCCCAAATATTCGTTTACTTAATGTGGCAAGAAATTATAGACCATTATTTAACTAATTTTTCTTCTTTTCTAAAAGAATATAATCAATTACACGTTCTGTCTTACGATATACTGAGTAAAGTGACTTTTCAAGCGCTACCGGCTTCCACTCCTATAAGTAATGTTAGATAAGTATTATTATTCAAACATTTCTGGTATGAAATCTTCCATTCCTTCCCGGCAACTGCTCAGAAACCGTTAATTGCTTTGGGCCGACGCTTCAAAATCGATATTTTCTGGCACTCAAAGATGAAAATGTATCATTGTAACTGCGAGAAATCTCGCTGAGATGTCTTTAAATGATACAGAACACAAACTGGTTTTCTCTGGCGCCGTATCTAGAATAGTAGATTTTGCTATCTGATCAAATACGAGAAAACTGTTATGAAAACTTTTAAGGAGTTGTAAATAGTTGCTTTAGTTTGTTATGAACGACATTTGTTTGTTTTCAATTAGGGTACATCTTTAAATGCAAATTATTTTAAAACAAAAATTTCGATAAAGTAACTTGACGGTGTAGTTTTATAGTGAAATCTATTTGCCTCAAGACAATCTTTCTTAAGATGCTAAGGCATTCAAGGTTTTACACAAATAATTAAAGTGAATGAGCACTAACAGACAAATATAAGACTGCTATCATGTTACCTTGAACTTTAACGAATTCACGAATTCTCAATTTCGATAGGAATATTAAATGCTATTGGTGAGAAAAAGCGTTTAAATTTCTTTACGAATCGTAAATTGCGAATTCTATATGAATCTGAAAATCTCACACGATTAGCGAAAATATTTTGGATGCTGTTATTTTCTCTCCTTCATGGTAATAGCAATAATAAAAAAGAATTGCTTTTGTATATTCTTCTTGTGGATTATTTGTATAAGAGTCTGCCGCATTGTTATTTTATTCTACCTTATTCTATAAATATATTTCTAGTTTTCTTTGCCATATAAACTAGCTGCGTGACCCGGCGATGCACGGGCTATCGCGAATAATGCGTCATTATTCTATGGTGTATATGACGCTTGCAGAAATAAAAAAAATGTATTGTTGCAAGCCTTCATTCAGTTTGGCATTTTTAATTAATATTTTTTAACTAATTATGATTTCGTAATTTAAATAGTTCAAATGGATTCCTTGGTTTTTTTCCTCATATTTTGGTACTTTCGGCGCGCTTCTCCGTTCAGAGGTTAATAATTGTTTTAGCGTCACATACATACACGTCAAATTTTAATAGTATAGATTTGCCTCTTATGCTCGAAATAATTTTTTCTCTGTCAGGGTATTTAACAAAAGGAAAGTTAAGTGACGGAAATTAGAATGACAATGAGATAATTAAAATGGATGTTAACATAGAAAACTCATAATATATCACTAGAAATAACTGGTACTTGATTGCTATTAGAGCAATGAATTTTTAAAAAAAATCTCAGTTATACTTATATAATTTAGTAAAACATTACCAGAAAATCAATGAATACAAACTTTATGACAAACTTTTGATTTAATGAAAGGAAGAAAACCAAAATTTAGTTCTTTTTAATTATTTTATGGCAGCATTTAGAATAACCTTGTTAAATACAACTAAATTTACAATTGGGAAGATCAGTAAAATTAACAATAGACCCAGTTCGAACGCTTACAGTTAATTGTGCAATCTCGTACCTATAAATTTAAGAAGTTCTTTCTCAGTGAATGTAGTTCAAATTTTCAGAAACCCTTTATCGCCAGCATAAATTTTGCAGTACGTGAATGATACATTAATCAACCATTCAGTCCTTTCAACGAAATCAGGTGGCTTATTCGCTCTATCTTGCGCTAAGTGTTGCGTGATGATCGTTATAATTATAACTGTAAATAGGGGTGCCAATCAATATCTGGCTAATCTGCCCAGATGAGCTCCATAACTTGCGAATATTCTGACATCAAACACAAAATGGTAATAATCTGATAATAAGAGAAAAATTACGTGAAGGCATTAAATATTCTTTATAAAGCATGAGTTAATTAATTTCGACTTAAACGTGTTTAATCTCATGCAATACTACACTCCTTTCACGGAAAATGTCTACCTGCAAATAAAACTTGTTTAAAATTAATGAACGTTTTACGTATATAAATTTAGATCGTTAATACCAAAATCTTTCATTGCTGAACCATAAAATTCACGAAGGATAGACTTTGTCTCCATTCTAATGAAACTTCATCTCTGAATCCTTAAATTGGTGATCTTATTAATTGATTGATTGATTAATCTTTTAGCTGTCGATACATGTTTAAAAATTATCCATTTGCTGCTTGAATTTCATAACGAGAAATGCTGCCAATTTTGCAATGTCAGTTAATGTTTTTTAATGTCAGTTTTCTGCTGTGTTCTGTAGAATACTAACTTTCCTCCGTCTTATTTAACTTCTCAAACACGGTTTGCGAAGTACATTAAGCTATCTAATGAGAATGGAAACTGTTCTGCTGATGCATATATAAATGTTTATTAGACTAGAACAAGACTAACAAAACAAGAAATGAAAATGTCCATTACCAACCTTACTATTAACTTATTATATTGCATGAAATATGTGCCTTAACTAGTACTTAACATAATCAAATATTTTTCATAAAAATTCTGTCGAACAACATTTAAAACAGAAAGTTCCTATAGGAAAATATTACTTGACAATAGATAATGCTTAATGAAATGATACATTTATCTTACTAGCCCAAAAGCTATAAACAGATAATTGGATAATCACAATGAGAACATGTTTAACCGTTGTGGCCAGTATAAATTTCCGAAATAACTATTTTATGTTTACGAATATAACAATTACTCACACCATAGATATTTATAAACACTCTAACGAAATATTTTAACTCCTTTATGCATATATTTTTATTTTGTATTTCATCTCTGTATGTGTCAGAATTCCCATTATCTCAAAAACACGCAACAAAACAAATCGGTTAGATATCTATCCGACTCAGCTACTAAAGCAATAAAATTTTTTTAGCCACCAAATGAACAAAACTGTTAAATCTTTAAGCAGCAATAAAGGAATGAATATCATGTGGTAAGATTACATCGTAAAATCCGCCACCTAATCTTTTTCAGCAAATAAAGAATTCCATTTGTATGGAAATTGTCCTTTTTTTCAAGCAATTGATGCAATTTGTAGGCAATTCGGGATAAACGAAATTCAATAAGAAAATGTGGCCATAATTTCCAGTTAACTACTTCGAATTCCCCTCTGTGTTTTAACGTGGTGATAGGCTTACGAACTAATAAAATTACTTTCTTTAGTAAAAACAATTATAGCCTTATTCCTATGCTGTAGGAGGAATTTAATTCACTCAAGTCACTGTTCCTGAGAGCTAGTCTAATTTGCAGAAAGAGACTTGACCATTTATAACTTCCTCTCTTGGCAGTTGTCCCAGTTATGCTCTCTGCCTCCTCTTTTACACTTTGTCTGATAACTTTTTTTCTATTTTTCTCTCTTGCTCCATTTTTGTTCCTATTTCTTTTCAAAGTTATTCTTATTTTGCTTTGTTGTTTACTGTCTGGTAATATGTATATTGATCGGATTGTTTTTGTGTTGTTCTTTTTCGCGCTTTTTACGTTGCAGAAGCGGAGTTTTAGTCCCGCGTTAATTAAAAGTGCATTCTTTGATGCGCAACAAAGATGTTGTAGCATTGTTTTCGAATTACTATGGTCTTAGGCGTCAGTATTCAGACTTACTTGTGTGTTGAATAAAACATGTTTCCTGTTACAAGTACATTCAGTTTGCAATTCAATTATCGTAGTTACCTTTAAACATTCATGGCAGAAATTGTTTGTGGGTATTCTAAAGAGGCAATATTAATTATCAAGAAAATGTGGAAAGAGATGAAATAATATGCACTCGTAGCTTCAAGATATCTGCTCAATATTTTTACTGTCTAAAATATGCATTGTATATTTGCTGCAGAACCATAATAATTGGTGACATAACCTCAGTCATGAAGATGGGTATGCCTACTTCCACTTTTGCTAATCATTTACGACATCAAATGTTTCATTACCTTCGACATTTTTATAGTATTATTTCTGACTTCTATATTGCATTAATATTTGCATTAGTGTCAAAATAAGTTAGTATTATAAGATTAAATTGTGTTTGTGTCATGCAAGGATTTCAACCAGAGTTTCTAAGAACAATCTCCTTTTTCACAGTATTGAAATAATATATTCATGTAACATTCTGTTTCACATTTCTTAGGAATATGAACAAAACATCAAGCTTTCTGACAAAAACTGCTGTTATATCAAGAACTATGCTAAGAAAGATATTTATTGAAACAACTTAATAATTCATTACTTAAGCTCATGCTTGCAACTGATTCTCTGATTCCACAGCGTTTTGTGAGTTTTTACATTGGGCATTAATTGATTCACTATTTTTGTTATTATCTTCTCGTCATATTATTCTGTACAAATATGTAGTATTATTATTTACTTTGATGGCATAATAAGTTAGCCTTTTGACACCAAAATGAGTTTACATCATAAAAGGCAAAAATCCTGCAACGAACAAAATTTTCATGATGTTCGTTGCAGGATTTTTAAATGGCTCTCCTCATTCTCTTAATTGACTCCCTTTTTCACATTACAAATGAGAAGTAAACAACCGGCTGGTGGTTAATTCTTGAGTTTCTGTCGAGCAAATAACGAAATAGGGTTAATCTCACTCTATAGAGAATGCAACAATATTTAGTGTTAAATGAGCGTAGATTTTATTTTTAGCATGGAAGTAGGAAGCATTGAAGTACAGCCCTCAATTTGAAATTTTATTCAAAACTAATTAAGAGTCCCTAGAAGTATTAAATATTAAATAAACTCATGTGACGTAAGAGTGAAAAAACGAACGACTGAAAAAAATGTTTCACTGCATGACACATTGAGCATGTGCGTTTCATCTTTGCTGGTCTGTTTCCAATTCTTATATTTTGCAAAACTTTTCGAGTATAAAAAGTGAATTACCCTTCGAATATGGCTGTTACAAGGATGGATCGAAAAGAAGATTACAAGAGTAATAAAAATTATTTATTAACAATAGGCAGAAAATACAATAGGGAACTAAGAGATATACTTACCGATCACTTTGGATCAACTTGTTTAACTCGGTTGGGCAGGAATCACGTTTCTCCCAATTCATCCAGTTCTCGGCAGCTGTTTTCACATCACTGTTTGAAGAGAACCTTGTTCCAGATAAGTGTTTGGAATCCAGATTGGGTGCAAATCTAGGTTGTATGTGTGGTGACTCCAAACTTCCCACTTGAACTTTTGAAGCAATTCTTGAGTTTTGCGAGCAGTATGTGTATTGTCATGCAGGATGTTGACACCATCACTCAACATGCCAGGTCGTTTTCTTTGGTTGTCCTCACGATGGCCCAGTGACTATTTCCTTTTTCCAAAATTGAAAGAACACTTATCTGGAAAAGATTCAATTCAGACAGTGATGTGAAAATAGCTTTCGAGAACTGGCACAATGGGCAGGAACGGATTTCTGCCAAGTCGAGTTAAACAAGTTCGTCCTGCGTTCAGATAAATGCCTAAATAAATTTGGTGATTATGGAAAAGTAATCGGCAAATATTCCTCTCAATCCCATTTTATATTTTCTGCCTAATGCTAATGAATAATTTTTTATTAACCTTGTAAATTTTTTATCCATCCACTTATAATGCAGAAGAGGAAGTATGAAAATATTTTTCAAATTTCTTCTTAATTTTTCTAAACTATTAAAAGAATGGATTGTGAAAATTAGAAGAGGAAATTTTAAGTCTATATCATAATGGGGTGCTGCGCTTACGTAGTAGGGTGGATCGAAAATTTTCTTTTCAAAATTTCAAAACCTACCTATGCGGAAAAGATGTTCTATGGTATGGATATTAAGAGAAAAATAATAAAAAAAATTAAATTCAAAATTTAATACCACTGCAAGGGGGTTGAATTTTCGAAAAAAAATGGAAAAATACTGAATTTTGATTATACGATTTTAAAGAAATATTGTTATTAATCAAAACCTACTTATGCGGAAAAGATGTTCTATGGTATGGAGATTAAGAGAAAAATAATGAAAAAATTTAAATTATAAATTTAATACTACCGAAAGGGGGTTGAATTTTCAAAAAAAAAAATTGAAAAATACTTAATTTTGATTATTGATTATACGATTTTAGATTCGAAATATTTGTTTTTTCTGCAATATAAATAACCAAAAGTGATGATTAATGAATAGTGAGTAATATAATGTACATTGCAATATTTTGTGACTCAGCTCCCCCTCCCCACACCGTCAAATCAGTCAGGTTAAACAACTAGAGCAGTAGGCAATCCCATCTTTTTTCTGTCTCCTGCTTTATCCTCCCACCCCTCCATAAGTAGGAAGTGGTACTTCATGGAATCTTCCCCACAGTCACACCTGTAGTGACAAAAGTTTTAGCTGCAGTTAGAACATTGGACCGATTTGGTATTTCCGACCGAGCAGGCACTGCCATCGTGTCAGCTGCGCTTCAAGATGTGGGTATTATCTCGGAAAGCAATGTTTTGAACGTTGTTGACAGAAATAAATTTCGGCGTGGGAGAACAAAGTCAAGAACCACACTATTGTCTCAGGTCATAAAAGATTATGACCATGACCAGTTTGGTTTATACTTAGATGGGCGAAAAGGCAGGACTCTATCAATGGAAGAAAACAGAAGAAAAGTCATAATAGAAGAACACATAAGCTTGGTAAAAGAACCTGGTTCTGAGTACATCGGCCACGTGTCTGTAAATTTCGGAAGAGCGCAAATTATTGGAAATAACATATATAATTTTTTTGTTATGCGTTGGCAATGACATAGATGTAACAAAGTTGGTTGCGACGGAACATTTGTCAACACAGGTGTCAAAGGAGGTATTAGACGTAAGATGGAACTGATCCTGAATCGTCCACTACAATGGTTTGTGTGCCAGTTACACGCCAACGAGCTTCCACTACGTCATCTTTTCGCGCACGTGGATAGAACCACAACTGGACCCAGAAGCCTGACTGGCAAAATAAGAAAATCGTTGGCCGGATGCAAGAAGCTATCTGTAGTTTCATCCACGCCAATAGAATACACGCTATGTGAAGTGACTAACAAGAAAGACTTAAGTACTGATCAACTGTACTTAATGGAAATTTGTGAAGTCATAAACTGCTGACATTGCAGAGAAAGTCTGTCGAAGATAAATCCTGGAAAAGTTTGCCACTCAAGGTGGCTTAGAATCACGAACAGAATTATCAGGTTCAATGTAGCTCACGGAAATTCATCCGAGGCTTTATTGACCTTAACGACATTCATCGCAAAAGTCTATGTGGTTCAAGATCAAAACGAAACCATAATTAATCTATAAGGCACAGCATTTGCATCAATCAATCGTTCTATCGCGTTATTTCTCGAATGATTTGAAGGATGTCATGGACCCTGTTATTAAAAGAAACTGATTTGTTGGCCATCCAGAAAATGTCCTGATATCAATGCTAGCTGACGACAGAAATCACATAAGCGAATTAGCCCTTCGAAGAATTCTGAAAGCACGCAAAGTCATTGCCTACTGCTCTAGTTGTTTAACCGGACTGATTTGACGGTATGGGGAGGGATAGCCGAGTCACAAAATGTTGCAATGTACATTTTACTAATTCACTACTTGGTACTCACTACTCATTAATCATCACTTTTGGTTATTTATATTGCAGAAAAAACAATTATTTCGAATCTAAAATCGTATAATCAATAATCAAAATTAAGTATTTTTCCAAATTTTTTTTGAAAATTCAACCCCCTTTCGGTAGTATTAAATTTAGAATTTAAAATTTTTTTTGTTATTTTTCTTTTAATCTCCATACCATAGAACATCTTTTCCGCATAGGTAGGTTTTGATTAATAATAATTTTTTTTTCTCCATAGAAGAGCGATGCACCCTATTATATAGGCCTAAACACTTTCGAAAACACTGACGTACAATGCAAATATTTTTTAAATAATAAAAAGTATAAAAATTTAATAATAAAACTAACTGAATTAAAATTAGTAACACAACTAGATATACTGGGTGACTTCTAATTAAACTACAACTTTTAACTGAAATAACTTTTCAGAGTCTCACCAGATGGCGCCACGAATACATGCAGTGACAGAGCGTAAAAGGAATTTATTTCGTATCAGTTCCACGCCATTTTGAAATTCTCTCCCAAAGTGTCATATCACCAGATCTAATCTTATTCACCAGATCTGAATCCATGTGATTTCTTTCTTTAGGTTCATATGAAATATTTGGTGTACAAGAAGAAGTCAACAGACCTTTTTAGTCTCAGAAGGTCCATAACTGACTCATTTGCAAGCATTAAAAAAACTCTTGACTAGGTTGCGCTAATGTATCACCTCTGACGGTTCGCACTTTGAAAATATTCTGCATTAAAATCCTTTTCAACGTTATTTTCAATAAAAAAAATAGTCCTATCTGCAACGACTCAAGAGTTATTTCTGTTAAAAGTTGTAGGTCAATTAAAAGTCACCCTGTATTTTAAATTCGAAAAGATTAATAAAATAAAAATAGCACAAACTCTATAAGCTAGCGGACACAAATGATTCTAATGTAGATAGGAAACTATGCTAAAAAACTTAGGCAAGGTTTAAGAGCTGATAAAATACCACAGAACTTAATTTATTTCTAATACATGAACTAGAATTATATCACCAAATAAACAGTGAAACAAAAAAATAAGCATTTATTTTAAATGTCAGAAGAACTATTCTTACTGTCACAAGCAGCATGTTCCTGAAGTGCGGTTCGAAATTTAATTGGCGCGGGTCACTTCACGCTTATCATGTGAACTTACAGTGACTCCATTGAAGTTTTTAAACTATATTTCACTTGCAATGGATTATAACTTAGGCTTAGACCAAAGAGCATCACCCCGCCCTGCCTAAGTATCCGGGTAAACAACTGAAAGACCGGCCGCCGCAACAGATAGTCGGGCACTGTGGTTCCTGCATAATAGCCCCCATTACGAGCGGCTCATGCAGCAACCCCCCGTTTTACCGGGGTACGACCCTTCTTCGGAAGCGGGCCCAAAGAACCACACCACCATTATTGTGCCATCGGGTTGACGAGAGCCTGCTTACTTCTACGGCAGCCTCTCCCCCGCGAACTCACGGTGTCCCACCGATGTGGATAAATTAGGCTTAGAAGCAACAATAAATCTATCTGAGAGGTTTAAATTATAATGCAGTTAAGACGTTTAAAGTAATCATAATTAACCCGCGAGGACGCGCAATGGAGTGTTTCGACACCCCACGCACGTAAAATGTGAAAAATACCCAATTCCCTTTAATTGAAATGAGTAAAATCCCTGCTATCTGCCGGTAAGATCATCTTCAACTGATGGAATGAGTTTCAAGGAAAAATCCTTTATTATTTTTTTTATATCGGAATTGAGCTTATGGGGCGAACAACCTCTTGCTCGTCCTCGCGTCGGGTTTCTTTGTTCAGTTGAGTCATCGTATTAGGGAAAGGAAAATAATTTTTTCTCGCTATTTAAGTTTTATTGATGAAATATGTGGATTTGATAATATTCTATATTTTTAAAACTGAGATTTTTGAGGATGCAAGACTTTGATACTGGATAATAGTGTAAGTAAAAATCTCAAGAGATTGATACAAAAGTTTTATCATTCTGTACGTAATGTAACTGTTTTCAGATGGTATATGTCTTATACCCTTTCACAAAAACTTTTGGAGGAACAGCTTAAAATTGTAGAAACAATTCTGAAAAATAAAAGCGTATAACGCCCTTAATTTATTGCATCTAAAGGTAAAGCCCATCAGAATTCTTATTTAGATTACTAAAAATATGATTTCCTCTGTACCTAAAAAATTAGAAGCTGTATTTTTCTATTCAAATTGTAAAACGATTATAATACTGATGATATTTAACTATGAAAAATGTTGAAACATGTGTGTAAGAAATATACTTTGCTTATGTGTTCGCAATGCGTTGCATAATATAATGCATTATTTATCTAAAAATTTGTTGTTGTATAAAGAGAACTGTTTGCACGAATCATTTGGAGCAGATATAGTATAAAAATGTTGCTAGTTTTGCTTAAATAGTGAAATAACGTCTGGGAGTCGCAACTCCTCCTTGCTCTTCTTCGTGTTACTTTTCGTAGCGCGCGTCAGGGTTAAGAAATATAAAAGTAAGCATCTTTAATTATTATTTTCAGCAAAGTTGAAAAGTGTATTCCAATATTTAAATTTAATTAAAAAACATATGTTTGTAACTTTTCTATATGACATTGCCACGTGAAACATAAGTTTGGTAAGATTTGTGTTAATCATAATATTGAAGGTTTTCGGTTTTATAATGGACAGATTTATTAAATCTTAAATTTGTCCCTTATTACCCTTAATTTTCAGAATATCCCATGCTTATTTATCAAATTATTAAATGTGGCTTTAATGTTTAGATCCTCGCTTTTAACAACTGATGTAGGTACATTAGAACCTTAGTGAAATGAATCAATCCTTGTCATTCTTTACATGATAACAAAATTTTGGTGTCTTTTATTACATACCAACCTTACACCATACTACTCCTCTACGAAACATGCAAAAATCTGTATAAATGAATGTACAGTAATTCAAAGAAAAAAATAAATAAAAATTTAATTGTGAACCTTATTTTTAAATTAAAGTCAACCAATTAAATACCTTAATTTACAAATTAATGTTTTTTTTCTTTAAAACCTATCCTCTTTTAAGTCAAACCTGTTTGAAGTTAATAATTTAATGATCAATTAATAAATAATTAAAAATAAACTCAATCCATTGTGGTATTAAATTATACATAAAATTGTACTTTCCAGTGTGGAAACTACAGTAGCATAACAAAACATAATTTGTCCAACAAAACTGTAATCCCTCTAAGCCGGTTGAATAAAAGTAACAACTCGTCAACACCGTACTCGGTATCAGCGGGCATTTTGAAAGTTATCATTACAATCCCAACTCAATCAGGACACTAATCTAAAGTACCAGATTTCCTCAATACCGCAACTGGAAATATGTGGTATCAACGGGGAAGGCTTTTCGTCCTATTACTACGAGTGGGAATAAAAAAGGGGAATTCTTGGTCTCCCTCGTAATCTACTAGCATCATTTCTCTATCCAAGGGAAGAAAATCAACGATTGGAAGGATCTCTCATAGCGTCCCTCTTTCCATTTGCTTTTCAATCTCTTTCTTTAAGGCTAGAAATTGAGGTCATCAGTTGGTGCTTCTGGAAACGAAGATCGTGACTCTTCGTTGCAATTTCTTCTCTGATGCGTTATCTCTGGAGGTTGCTGGTTCTGGTCATGACACTCGAAACAATCTCCCTCTACCTCCTTTTTATTTTCTTATCTTCTTCTTCATCGTTTTCTCGTCCTTTTGTTCCTATCCGATTCACCTGCAATCAGCTATGGCCAATAATAACGAACCGCGTTGCCATGTCCTCGGGACAATTCGGGGAATATCGGCGATTCTCGATTTCTTGGAGTTATTTAGTGTGCTGTTTTTTTCCTACTCGCTTTGAGGACCATAAAACGAGAGGAACAAGATTGGTGATGACGTGCATCTAAGCTGGTTTATATTGTGTGTGTGAAGCTCAAAAAGCCTTGGAAAAGATCTGTTGCCACGAGATCGAACATATCTGCAACGCTGCTAGAAGAAAAGTAACTGGAGATATTTCTTCTGTTCTTGTTGATGAAAATGTTGAAACTTAGCAACAAATATTCTTAGTTAATTAATTATTATTGATAATAAACTAATGGAGAACAAAAATAACCACTAAAGCAGAAGAATTGAATGGTTATTCCTTGTGCTTTAATTATTCAATATTTTTTCCAAAATGGCACCATGTACAATGTCACGAATCAATTCTTTAACAAATGTAATTTGATTTTAATGGAAACTTAAATTCAAAGATCAAATGTATAAAATACTCTTTGAACTAAAAGAAATAAATGATTACTTTTGCACAAAATTCATGAGATTATCATTTTAAAAACTGTATAATCGCGCCATCATGAAATATAAAACACATGTCTTGCTTGCATAGCACCCTGTTTTGAAAATAAAATTGGGCACAGTTATGTAATAAAGTACTGCTAACAGTCATGTAAAGGATTTAGGTTGCAGTAGTAAAATGTTTATTAAAGCGTGAATAGTATTCCGTGAAAAATCGAGTCAACTGGTGTCCGTTGCTCGACAAACTATTCATAAAGCAATATTTAAGTTCTGAAAAATTCAGCCTTTGTATTTTTCTGTAATGTGTTGGAATTGATCCTTTGATTGATTCCACTTTTGAAACACTTAGAAATTTCGTGCACGAGGAAGTCAAATGAATGTGTACCACACAGTGACGATTTACACTGAAAAAATCATCTTATTTATGATACTTCATTGAATTTCCTCAGATTTAACTACATGATTTTAAATACACAATGAATATTTTTTGGATTGAAGGGTCAAACTCAAAACTCATCTTATGAGCGGAGATTACCATCACACCATCGTGGTCCATACGAACCTCTTAAATGGAACAAAACACAGCAATTTATTTCTTTAATGAATAAATTCTCATATAATTGGTTGAATTTTTTTCACTGAAAAGGAAAAAAATTCAAAATAAGATAACATGTTTTTTGAAACAAAGCATCGGAATACTCTTAACTATTTTCACTTTATTTGGGTATCATTTGAAGCATTTTGGTATTATATGTCTAAGCCATCCATGATAATTATTGAAACATGACACTGCACATCATTATAGAATAAATTATTAACTTTTAATATAATAATTAATTTCATACCAGTAATGGAATAATTTTCTTCGCATAAAGCAAACATATATAATTAGGAATAATAACTAATCCACTTTTCATTTCAAGATCAGAAAAACAGACGAGTCCATAGAACAACCGCTAGAATTACATTCCACACCAAAGAGAGTCTATTTTATTGAATTTCTGCTGATTCAAGTACATTCTTTCATCCTTCATAATGGATCTTCTTTGGAATCAAGGGTAAAACTCCAAAATCACTATGAAGGAGGAGACTGCCCTATAACCAGAATGTGTCGTTCAAATTCCTTGAACGGAACAATACAGCAAATTATTTCTCTAATGAATAGTCTCCCATCTAATTAGTTGCATTAACTGGTAACTAAGAAATAAAAGAACATGATGAACAAGAGCATACTTTATGAAACAAACCACCCCAAGTCACTTAACTATCTTCACTCACTTTGGATATCACTTGAAGAATCTTGGCATCATTTGTATCGTCATCCATGCTAATTAATTGAACCATGACCTTTTGCGTCATTAGAGAATAATTTTATTTCCTTTCAATAACAATAATCAATTTCCTTCCAGTAATGAATTAATTTTTTCATATAAAGCAAACATGTCTTGGTTAAGAAATAAGTCTAAGCACAATAACTCATGTTTCTGAACTTGCCGGACAGATCGAAATTAGTCATTATCGTAATGGAATAATCGGATGCTGTAAATGAGTTTCCGGTCCATTTGCGAGCAATTACTACTGAACATTACGTAATTGCGATAACTAGTCATCATGTTGCTTCTCCATCTGCATTACTAGGGACGATAATGATCGCTAACTTTTCAAGTGAAATCATTAAACGCGGGAGCATTGAATCTGAAAACTGCTGTAGTTCTTTCAACTATTTATTTCAATTTATCAAATGGGTCTGAAGTTTGTTTGGTTAATTGAAACAAATGCATAAAAATTAATTTTTAAGCCCTCTGTACCAAATAATTGTAATTGATAGATAGTTTTAATTTGTTTTCAAGATGTTATTTCATTTCCACAACCGACTCTGCATATGTCTTTAGAATTTAATTTACCATTATTAAATTGTGGGTCTGCATGACATTCCTCGCAATGCAGAAAAGGGTATCGTTTGTGATAATTTCGATTACACTAAAACTAAACTTCGAAACTTCAAGTTTCGTCAGATCGTAAATATAATAAGTAGAATACACAACCAAAAATTATTATGTTTCTGTACATTTCATTTGATTTTTGTCTAAATATGGACAACATATTGTTTTTAATCTTTTTTATCACTATTTCATCTTTAATTATAGATAAATTTAGTATCTACATTCTATGCACATGCAATCACAAAAAAATGAAGGCAAAAAAAACATAAAATATTTTTTGGTTTTGACTTTTGCACTTGACGAGCCTTTGGAAAGCGTTCTCTTCTGTGGGTAATATCACTCACCTACCATAATGATCTTTCATTTTTGAAAATATAGAATTTTGCAATCAATTGTTTCTCTGAAACCAGACGGTGCATCTTGTGTAGAATCAAAATTTAATTAAATGTAACAGATTCACAGATGGTTAAGATCTGAAAATATTAACCCTTTGCACTCGGAAAAGTAATTAAATGCATAATTATTCACTGATTACATGGGCGCATTTTAATGCTTCAAAACGTAAAATATATAATTATATATGTTAAATTATCCTGAAAAATTATTCGGCGATTACTAATAACTCTATAGGTACTTTTTTAACCATCGAAATCAAGGAAAGTCAAATGGCGACAGAATAGCCTTTCGAGAACAAAGAGTTAAAATATTGCATTATCATTGGAAACACACTATTACACAAAAATATAAAACTCAAGTATGTAAGGAAGTCAGTGGAAAATCGATTACATAATTCCATTTTAACAGACATGAAGAAATAAAAAAAAGTGTATGGATGAAGAAAGTTCTAACCATGATCTTAAACTTTCTTAGAACAAATATAGAGCTTTAAAAGGGGATCATTGTATGTGCTTTCTATTTAAAGTTTTCTCATCAGTTTATTTTTATTTTCCATTGTATTGAAAGCATTTCTTAGCTTCACGAGTGACTCAACAAATGATTAAACGTGCTTTTACATAAGATAAGTGAATTTCATTTCCAATTTTCCTTTAGTATTATTATTCTTCCACTTTCTCTTATTCACATTATTGGCGTGTTTTCCAAGTCATCCACTTCGCATTTATTCATTCAAAGACCCATTTTTATGCGTTTTGTTATTGGATTGAATAAATAAAATCTCCAATATTATCGTTAATCAGAGTTCTGAAGCAGTCGTATCCACTAAATAATTGTTTAGAAGCCTCATTGATCACAAAATTCATTTTGTCGATTCGAAAAGGCCTTTTTGAAAGCGCATTTAAAATAAAAACCATTTTTAGCAACACCCGCAAAAAGGGGAGCAACTTTTATTTTTCTTATCAATGTATGTATGCATTTCCCCCTGTTTTTTTTCTTTTCTTTGAACCAATGGAGTCAATTATTGGACTTTCTTTATTTTTCCTTTCAAAATTTTCGTTAGACAGAAATTAAATTACATAAAACCTATATTCTCCGCTATCGAAAAACGAATTCCAGTCTCATGTTTCCTGAATGGGAAAAACGCCTTTTGATAAAGAGAAATAAATGGAAAGACATAAAAAAATGAATAAATAAAATGATGATTCTACATTTTCTGTGACTTAGCTTCGTATTTCTATTTTTGTATAGACAGAAAGCAATGCAAAATCTTTGCATTTTCTTTTTTTATCATGATTTTAAAAATACTGCATTGATTTTGAAAATTTCAGAGGAATGAGTTGAATTTAGGGATTACATTTAATCCCATTTGCATAAAACATTTAATCTCTATGTAATGTATGCATTCAGAAGTAAGAAATAAAATCTTTCTCTTTCTATCTCATTTTTATTCTGTTTGCGTGAAATGTTAGAATATAACTTGATTCAAATCTGCTCATACTGGACGAAGCTCTTATTAGCCAGTATGTTTTTAGAATTTAGCCAGAAGCCTGCATAATTTTAATGAGCTTTATTCTTTTTCCTCTACTTCCAAGTAACAAAAACAGGATATAAGCAAATTCGTTAAAACAGCGTTGCAAACTATTATTAAGCTTAAGGAACGTCGATGATGAATATTTTAAATCCTAAATCGGATGTAAGTAATGCTTTTAAAATAGAGTTGCTAGCCATTAACCTAAAGCCTTAGGGACGTTAACGCTAGCCTTAAAAACTTCAATATTTAATATTTTAGGTTTGAGAAGATTTTAATGACCGCTGATCTAAGAAACTCCGCCAATGTGGCGATGACGTGAAATATACATACTGCTTTAATAAGATTTATACCATTTTCTCTCCGTCTGGACTAAGAAACAGATTATAAAAAATGGCATTGACAAGGAAAATGCTTTAATTTCAGAAGCTAAATTATTCTTATTAGAATCTTACAAAGTCGGTGGTAGTACTACATTTGTTATAACGTGGGTGGTTCTATTCAGTCTTGGTGTAGCCAAGTCCATCCCTAATGGCTCAATCTCTCTACATCGTGAAGATATATTCATGGTATTCAAAATACTAAACCTTACAATATATTGTGCTAATAGGGGTGAGTCAAATACTCATAATAAATGGTAAGTGACATCTTCTATTGTTGACTGACTTGGCTCCAATATATTTGGGCATATTGCCTTTCTGGAATCCTTTTAGAGGAAGCTGGTCCACACATGCGTTTCTCTAGGAGGAAACCCGGAAAGGTTTTCAGAATCTGGCCAACGAGTAATTCAGTACTAAACTCGTATAATTCTAGCAATTTTTAATAATTATGGTTAAGAGAAGATTAACATTAACGTTACTATAGACCCTCGAGCTCGGAACCCAAAGGGTTCCCTGTCAGTTGAATGGGTATACTTGGAAGGAAGTGTATGCCGTGCTGCCGGAAGGAGACATGATTGATCTCACATCTGTCCTTGCTTCCGTTAAGTTGTCCTGACTCCCGCGGAGAGAACAGCCAGAGGATAAAACTCACAGCAAGAGGATAAAACTCATAGCCAGAGGATAAAACTCATAGCCAGAGGATAAAACTCATAGCCAGAGGATAAAACTCATAACCTTCTTCTACCGGTTCATGTTCCTCAATCAAGCACATTTTTCTAGATTGGGTACAGCAGTGTAACTTCTGTCCAGCGGATATTATTTTGCAAATCATTGTTTGAAATTCATATGTTTATTATTTTCCATAAGACCTTAATATGGAGGCAGATAAAAAGTAGAATACAAATACAAATTCTTTCTCATTACAGAAGGCATGAAGGATGTCAACATCCTCGTTATACTTCCAGAGAAGTTTACAGAGTTTGATGCATGAAAATAATTACTTTTTTTGTGTTCAAATTACCATAATGATAGGCAATAGTTGATCAGGAAGACCCTAGTTCTCAGTCGTTCTTGAATTCGAAAGTAATTTGAGCATTCAGGCATATAATTAAGTTCCTGTTCATTCCTTCCTTTTGCAATGGCTCAGAAGAAAAACATACGGAATTCCACCATTTTCTGTTTGCAGTTATATTTGATAAGAAATCTACGAATTTCTTCAAAGGAGAAGACGGAATTATATTTTCCATATAACATTAATAATTGAAAGTTGAATTATCCAAGAAAATAAGGAGATTAATTTTATAACGTCTGATCAGTTGTGTAATAAATGAAAGAATTAAGTTACCGACTAATTATAAGCAATTTAATGATACAAGCCTCTGACAAATTTAAAAGTGATTTGTCTGAATGTATGCATAGAAATTCAATGCCACAAAATATTTTTTGTCTATGAGATTTAAGATTTATTTAGCTTATAAGTAACAGATAAATCGGTTATAAAACTTACTCGGTATTACTTGCCTTACAAAATTATTTGTGAAGATATTTTATATGCAAGACATTTAACTGCAGGAAATATATACCTCATGGGGGGGAATGGTATTATCGAAGAAGTATCATAATCATATACTAGATAAGCAGAGGCGGAAACGTCACCGTCATGCTGTAATTGGTCTTGGTGTATCTCCATATTAAGCGAGTACTAATGATTGTCAGTAGTAAAATTTGTCAGTGGAATTTAATTGACCCTTCATACACTGGTCGACACGATTGCTGAACCTTTCCGGGTTTGATTACTTTTTCAGAGGCCAGAATAAGACATACAGTAACTGCTTACACAATACTGAAGATTGAGTTATAGAATGTCTTCGAAAGAGAGGGCTGAATTATCTCTTTCGCATAACATTCATCTGGACACATAATATGGACATAACAAGAAAATGAAAAAGTTCAATATTCCATCGTCTGATCTACCGCATTATAACTGAAAGATGATAGCTAGTAGGTAAATAATAACAAATTAAACACGAAGTCTGTAATGATAGTTAAACATGATTTGCTTACAAAAGTATCTAAAATTCCTCATTAATATAGAAACATCTTTGACAACTTTTAATTGGTACAGAAATTTTGAAAAAAAATAAGGTAGGCTGTTAAAATTTATACTGACTTTCGAGAATGTTCAACATTTGATTTCTATATTGAAAGGAAAGAAGATATATACAAACCGAACTAAATATGAATTTAATTGCGCATTAAAAATATAGCATGTTTGCTTCGAATTTTAACGAAAAGCAGAACGAGAATTAAATGTGCATTTTGATAAACAGTTCCTCACAGCATATATCATTCATCATTTAATGAAACGAAATTAAACTTCTGAAAGTATTACAGATTGTGTTCTTGATATACAGCAGATTTATATTATAGTATGGTTTTAAATGCCAAAACTCTACTTTTCTATTAATTATATATAAATATCAGTTTTTTTCGAAGATATATTTGACTTACTTGAATATCTTTTTATTAGCAAGTAATCTTTCGGAACTTGAAACTTCATTCAAATATTCAAGAGCTAAAAAAAACCGTTTTCTCTTCTATTTCAATTTTTTTTTCTCTGATGAATATTGCAGCACCATATTTTTATATTTAATTACATGATTTAACTATTGTTAGATGTTAGTTCTTTACTTCATTTCACGTATGGTCTTTTCAAAAACAAACAGAATTTTTAGGATATAGCTTAAAAGCGCCAACTACTAACCTTGTGTTAATAGCAAATGTAGCGTTAACCTTCAGCATACTCCTTGAATTTTTTCGAGAACGCGATGACATTTTGTCACTGTTTTATGAATGATACAGTGAACTACTATGCTGTGCGCTTGACGATTTTGAAGACTTCGAAAACTGAAGACCAACGAGATTATGAAAATTTTTTTACTTTTTTATGTTCTGTCTATATATGCTGACTTCGTTTTAGAATAAATGTTTATGTGAAACCTAGAGAGTTATGTTTGTCGAACTTGGAGAGATTAAAAAATGCACTAGACTTTAAGAGAGATCGCAGTCTGTTAAACAGGCAGTTACATGAGCATAACTAATAGGACATGTCCAAGGCTGCCAAAATTGTAAGGTAAATATCTCTATTTGAAGTTTCAAAGGAATTCAAGAAATTTTGAAGAGCAAGAAAAACATATATTTTATTTCTATGAACTACTACTATGCTCCTGGCGAGTTAGTCGTCAAAAGTGTTTGACCTTTCAGTAGCGACAAAGCGGATATGTGTCTGTTGGTGTTCATCAAGACAGTCTTCTGGACTTTAATCTACCATATTCCGCCCCAGATAAACTTTGGAGGACGATAAAATGTATCTCGGAGCGATTTCCAAAAATTTAGCCAACGTTCACCAACTTTCAACTTTAGTATCGGAAAATTGTATTACACAAAAAGAATTTTTACTTCATCTTAAAATTTAAAAGCTATCAATCCAATGATACTGACTTAGTTGTACAACTTTTTCTCTAATTATAAAATATTTAAAATAAATTTCGAATGTTATTTCAACAATATTTTCGCTTGTTGCAATAAACTTCTTGTAATCTCTTTTGTTTAACGAAAGCTTCAAACACACACCTTTTGCTGTATTAAAGCTCAAGAAAACAAATTTGTTTTATTGATTCTTTGAACATTTATCCCGAAGATGGTCTTTACTTTCGCCTTTATATTACGCATACTCAGTAAATAAAATACTTCTTTGACTTTTTGCCGTTAATTACAAATTTGTGTCATATAGATAATATTTGTCTTAATTTTTATTTCTCAGACAAGACACATTCTGTTTATGTTGGTTAAAAAATATCAGATATTGAAAACTTTCATCGGCTTACTTTATTTACGCGTAACGGCGCTCCTAGTAAGTAAAGTTTACAGGCATTTCCTGTTTTGTACTGTGATAAGTTTAAATCTGTAAATAACAGTACATTGAGGATTCAAAAAAAGATAATTTTTCCGTCCCAGCCGAAAGAAACGACTATAGATGGCCCATTTAGTTTGAAAATCATCACTAAATGGTTGTGTGACAGGAATAATACATTACCATCAAGGATAAAAACTATGTTGGGCATACCAACGCATTCTTTCGCATTGTCCTTACATTTGTCAGGTAGGCTTAGTCAAATATTTGGGAGGATTATGTGTAAGTACCTTTTATTTACTGACTGACTTCATTTTTCGGCATGGGCATGGAAATGAAGCAGCTATAATCTCTATTATTCGAAATCTTCTAATTCAAGCACGAGTAGAACTTGTCTATATTTAGGACTTATGTTAAAATGCTCTCATATTGACCAATTCTTTGGAAAACCTTTTGGTATTGTTTTGCTAAGAGTAACAATTCATAATTCCAAGTCAAAGTAAAGTTCTGATATTATTTTATGGTGTCCTAGACGCCCTAATAGCACAAAATATTGTAAGATATTCTTCATTTGTTCGATATTCTGAATATCGTACAATGTCATGAAGATGTCGGAAAAAATATTGTTAAGCATCTTCTTACCCTAACATTATGCTGTTAGGGAAACGACCACATATTTAAGTGCATGCAAAAAATTAAATTTTATATTTTACAAAACTAATGTTATGGATAATGCTTTGAAAAGTGAACTAATGATAAAATAATCTGAACATGTTAGTTAGTTAGACGAATATTAAAAAGGGGAAATCCAGGTGGCGCTGAAATGCAGAGAGAGTTCAATCACTACTGTTTGGAGATAAAACTTAAACTTTATCTTACCTGAAACTACGATAAGATATAAATATATATAAGCCCTGCTTTTAAAATCGAAGCACGGATTCTTCAAAATTAAAAAAAATTGAAGACTTTTATTCTCATTATTGTCTTAATATATAACACTAATTGGCCACTAAAACATCTAGCAATTTCTTAATTAACAAAATTATATTTTTGTATTGGAAAATCTGTCAAGAAATAATAACTAATTAAAGTATAAAATGATAACAAATATAAAAATAAACAAGACTGTGTAAAGAAATGGAATATGCAAATGATGTATAGTCGTCGTGAACATACTTACCTTTATATATCCTGCATCAGATCAATTTCAAAGCCGTTTTAAACTTCGTTACCGGAGCAAAATGAATTATCGGAAATCGCTTATGTTATTCAAACAATAACAGCTGTTCACTTGTGCTAAAATGATACTAGTAATTCCACGGCTAATTTATATTCCGGAGTCGTGTTCTCTTTCTGTAATGAAAATGTAGCCGTATTCATTAATCTCTGGGATCTGTGAATATGCCACAGCTACAGAGTCGTGACCAAACCAATGAAAGTTGTAAACAAATATTTTGGGACTGCGTTTCTCTGTATTTTCGTTCGTGCTGGAAATATAAATGTGCTCTTCTGCATTTTTGGTTTTCATCTGTTATTTGTGTTCTTGGTTTGTTCAATATTTGCTGATGCTGTGCGTTGTCATTAGTTAGTGTTTGGAGAGCTACTGCGGCTGGATATAAAATACATTCGAAACAATTATGTGAGCACGTTCTTTTGTAAATATTCAAACGAATTTTTTTTGAATGTCAAGGAACGCAGGTTGAAATTTGGTAAACAATACTTGATTCTTTTTGCCTAGTTTTCGGTCGTCTTTTCTCCATCGATTCCAAACTTTTTGTGCAAGAAGAAAAAATGGTTTACTTTTGCTTTCTAAAAAAATTATATCTTTCTGTCGACTTCAGTAGGAAGGTTCTTTATAATTTTTGTTCTTGATATATGTTACCTGTTATTTTTTTAACCTTCCAGCTGACGCGGTCTCCATTATTTCCGAGATACGCTATTGTAAAATTTCAATTTTTAAGATGGCAATTATTAAAATTACGTTGTAATTGGGTAAAGGTTAATAACGACAATTATTTTAAACAATTTCTATTTACAAAGAAATGGAAACAATCTAAACATAAAACACGAAAATAATATAAAATGACCAAGGAATTAGCTGCGTGACGTGAACATGAAATTCTCATTTGCATTTCTAACATAAAACTGTACAAACAATATGGAAGTAAAATAAGAATTGAAATTTAGTTATAAAAAACAAGAAGTCAGTTTCGTAGTCATTTTATTGCAACGGTCTCTCGCATCTATGAAATGAAGATTCGCAGAGTTCTAATTACAAACGATGACTAACAGTTCGTTGAAAGGAGCTGGAATGCCAAGGCCATGCTTTCGTAGCACCCTCTGGTGAAAAATATAAAACGAAATTCTTTTCTAGTGTATCTCTTACAAACATGCGCCGCTGGAAGGTTAAGCTATTATAGTTGTTGAATGAATTATTTCTTCTGGTCCATTTATATCCGGTGTGTTTAATCTATTCTGTAGAAGATAATTCACAAGATAATGTTATCTGGAGTTTTTACTGAGAACAGACTTCCCATAGATTTGTCATGAACTTCCAAAAAAGCTCTATCATAAATTCCATCGCTGTCTCTTTTCGTCCTGAAATCCATGAAGTAATCATTCTTTTCTGGTTTCTAATAATTCTTTACGTCTCATTTTCCTTTCTGAAATACAACAGATATTTTTTGCAGATGTAATTGCAGAATGATTATCAGTTTTTTTATTTTCTATATGTATGAGTATAACTATATATGTGGACCCTAGAACACAATGGGTCCAAGTGACATTTTTCTCATTTTGAGTAAATCAAAGTTAAAGTTAGAAAAGTTATTTTTGCAAGGAATGGAAAGATTAACGTTATTTTTGTATTCCAAAATCTTATTCTGGTCTTTGACTCTCAATATCAGTGCTAAACTTTATATTTTTTTTAGTTTTAGGCGTTTTAATATTTTTTTTAAATTGCTGTTTAAACTTGCACCTCTTGACTTTCAAGAAGACATTACTTAGATCCCTTGACTTCTAAGCAAAATGGAAAATAAAATAACGGCAATAATTTTGTGAAATTAAAATTTGTTCTATTGAAACAAATGTGAAAACAGTGAACTCACTTCACTTCTTTACCTTACATTAAATATTTCTTATGTATAATGCATATTCACATTCTTATTCACGCACATTCTTATCTAATCTAATTATCAGCGTCTGTGTCATAAACGTTGTCTGCTTCAGATTCTCCCCCTTCTTCAACTACTGGGGTTGTTGCTTCCATCTGTCTTTGTATTATGAGGCAGCCCAATATAGGATTGATGGTAGATTGGTGGGACAAATTGGAGAGTTCCATAATATTTTCTTTTTTTCCTTAAGTTTAGATTTCATACCAGCTGGCTGAAGAACTGAAAGCTGTCCAGAAAGCCGACCTGATCTGTATGCCACCATTGATAACTATTTGAATTGTTCAATAATTCCTGATGTCTTGTAAAAGAGGATTGTTGTAAATAGTTTTATCTTGTAATCGTGATGTTCCTGGTATTATTCTTTAATTCTTCGTTGGGAAAAAAACAAAACCCAGTACAAGTTACAAGACAAAACCAGTTACATATAAAGGGATTCAAGTGACACATAGACCCCTAGCACTCTAAGGAATGAACTACATTTGTTAGTTGGTGTAAGGGCTCCATGCTAGGTAGCAGCACCTGTCAAGAAATCCACTTCGATCTTTTTACCACTCAAAAAACTGGTATTTCAACCACCACATTTTGTATTTAATTGGAGTTTTTCAAAATTGTCACTTAGACCCCTTGTATTCTAGGCTCCACATATATCAATGATATTGCATAAACTGAAATAGCTTATACATGAAATCATAAGCAATTTTAAGACATCAATCTACATTTAATTTCCGCATAATTGGCCTTATTTAGACTTTCATTGCGATAATGAAAATATTTCTTCTCTGTCTAAATTGTTAAAATTTGCGAGGATTAACAGATACTTATATTAGAGGCTATAAAAATCACACATGAAAAAAGACAGATGTTTTTAAGATCTATAAGTCTAAATTTCCCCAGATTATGTAACGCAAAAGAAACCTTGATAATTCCACTTTAATTAGAACAGCTCAATAGTCAGTGCCTTATCAAATCTTATAGTTATTAATTTAGAATTAACAAAAATTTGTTATTAATCGCATTGAGTAAAAGCATTTAAAGGTAACGCAAAACTAAAAAAATGAGACCACGTTTTTCTTTAATTTTTGAGAAAATCAGGCAGAATATTCATTTCCTATCTAGATATACTATAAACTCGAAGGAACTGAATAATGAAGGGACTTTTTTCGTTCCTTTTTCTTGAGATCAATTTGATGGATAATTTATATATCGTAAATTTTTGTCAGTTTCAGAAAGTTCTTCAAAATAATATTTAAATGTAAGAGAATCTGTATATCTGGTGATGAGGAAGCCAAAGTACATTAACAACAGGATTAAACCTTAGCAGGAGATAGGTCCGATACATGAGTAATATTCCTGCATCATTGAAAAAAACCCCAAATTGAACGATAGCATTTTAATACTTCTATCCACTAAGGCGATGAAAATATCATAATAATTCTTATGTGTTGCACATTTCTTCTATGATATGATAATCGTTCATAAAATATTCTTAATTTTGATTAGGTTTCCTATTTATTGATTTAATCCTCGAATCGCAAGCAATTGTTAAATTTATGCAATTATTTATTACCATCCTTGTGAAAATGGCAAAAACAGTCGCCTTCAATTAATCAGAATATCGACGATTTTTTAAAAACAAAAAGGGTTATAATTTCATGCATGCTGACCACAAAATGCTTTCTAATAATATTTATAAAGAATGAATTGAATATTTACTCCCAATTTATATTTTTCTTGACTTCGATAAATTAATTTGTCGAGGAAAATTCTATGAAAAGTTATTTCAGATGCCATTTAAGGTTTTATTTTAAAACTTCTACCGTCTGACACTTTAGTTTCTGTTAATTTTATAAATAAGTTTTCTTAGAAATGCCGAAGGTTATATTTCCCCCAAACAATATTTCTCTGCTAATACCATATCTAGCAACATCACTGCACCAGAAAATTTTTCAAATAGAATTCAATTACATTCTGTCACGGACTCTATACAAATATTTACGAGATATTACTCTGAAATAGTAAGGAATTACACGAACCAGTAAAATGGATGAATAGCTACGGTTTGTTCCTTATAAGATATAACTTCGAAACTGATTATTATATATTATTCTTTCCCTTTTATCTTCTGTAAAAATAGAATTAATTTACAATTTCGATAATCGATACATATATGTATAACACTGAATTCTATCATCGTGTTACATATAATGGTATAAAGATGTTTTCGACATTTCAGATAATTCTGCGATAGAATATCAATTACAATGTGTTGTAAAATAGGGTAAGTTTTGCAAACAAAAATTCTAGAATGGTATCGATAAAAATCCTCTAAAAGTATTCAAAATTATCTTTCCCATTGATGGGTTTCCCTTATTACGAGGATTGTATTCTTAATACTTTTGTTTTCCTTTGAAATCATTAGAATGTATTATCTATGGAAAATGGCTTCTATTCCACCTGATTCCAGATAACTTACAAAGAGAAAAATTTATTTTAATATTTTGACTGGACAGAGTAGCGTTAGTCACTAACTGCAGATGCTTATAATATTCTGCATATTTTGTGATTGTAGCAAAAGAATCCAACAACTCTTCTTGGCTTGAGAGTTTGCTTTTGTACTTTTCAACAGGAAGTGACTTCATTACGTAGGAAGTGACGTAATCTCCAGAAAGTTCATGAAGCTAGTAGAAATAGGTTGAAAGTTCGAGGTCCTACTAGAAAATTCCTTTTATCGCCAAAGTCGCCAACGTTTCCGCCAAGTCGCCAAAATAGTCGCCAAGGTCGCCAAATTTGTTGCCAAAATTAGGATCTCAGAGAAACGACTTTATAGCTTTGTAACAGTATCATCCGAGTCGTCTAACAGTGGCTCAAAAATCACTAGTTCTGTCCCAAACAGCATTTGCAGAGCTTCAGAATTTGATGGTAATACAATTATGCAGAAATGTACGCATTTATAAACCAAAATAGCAATTCGTTTTTATAATACAACATATATCAATTCTTTATAGGATAATTTCGGGATGGAAAAGTGATACTAAAAATTTTATATTATGCATTTTCAGTCATATTTGTAAAGCGTGGATATTTTAAGCAGTATTTATAATCAGTATAGTTTTCAGATATTTTGTTTCATTTCAATTATTACTCGTGTTTTAATGTTAAAAGAAAATACTAAGCAAGGAATATCAGAAAAATGGATTTCGAGTATTCTAGAAAATAATTAATAAAACACTTTCATTTTGGAGGTCCTTTGTTTAATTGTCAATGGATTAGGAACAATGTATGTATAGCATGAATGATATTTACAGTATTTGTTTCGAGTATTTTACCACAGAGTCACTATGCTAATTGTTAAATAAGTTAAACAAAGTTAATATTTTATTAGTAGAATAATTCAGAATTAAGAATAATATTCTGCAACAAAATTAGAAACACTTATATATGAATTAAGTGATTCTAAAAATAAGCTGCTTGATGAATTCAGTAATTTTAAAAATACGCTGTTATAAAGATACCACAAAACTTAAAATTTGAGTAATCTTATCAAAAATCTAAAATTGAACCTTAAAATTCATAGAATCCGATGTTTCAAGCTCTTTTCGCTAGCAATCAAATTACTGGAGATATAATAAACAGCTTTAATTATGTTTCGTAGTGTAGATCCAAAGAATAAGAGATAAATTTAAGTAACAATATTCCTACGCTGAAATTTTCTCATTTTTTTGTTTTTAATCATAAACAAAGAATGAATATTCCGAGATTATTTTTCTTCATAAGAGATAGGATTTGAAAGAGATGACCAGGATTGCCTTTTCTTCTGGAGGAAAATGGAAATTCATTACTTTCTTCCCTTCAATAGACAAAGGAATTCTGGGCAGAAATTTCTGTTGAAGCAAGAAAGGAACATAACGGTATCTACTGACACAAGGAAACTACGTTGATGTAACTCTTCCCCTGACTAATAATCAATTACTCTCTGCCGAAAACTTTTTTTACGGTCAAAGTTCGCCTTGTTCGGAATGTTTTCGTCTCCACTTTAGCGTGTTCTTCTCGTCAAACATTCGTATACAATTTCGTAATGCAACAATTTTCTTTCTCCTTTTTTCCCCTTGCCCATTTTCTCTTTTGTACTCTTTGGCGCCAATTCCAGATCCACTGTCTACTGAATATTTATCGTGTGATAAAAAAAGGCTATCTCCACCCCGTTAAGTGTTTTGAGGTTTCCAAACTTCTCGATTCGCAACGACTAAATCTGTTTTGAGATATTATGTGTCTGATTACTCTGATTGTTTAGGTAGAAAATGAGCTTAAATGGATGAACAATGTCCCGGGGAATTTTCATATGATTCATATTCTATTATTAACAATGGAATGGAAACACCATTTTACAGTGAGTGTTCCTTTAATGGAAACATCGAGTCAAATTCACCCCGCTCTATGATTGTTCCATTTATAGAGAGTTGGTGTATTTGATGAACTAAAATTTTAAAGAAAAAATTAAGCGAGATCTCCACCCGTTAAGTGTTCTGGGGTTTCCAAACTTCTCTATTCGCAGCGACTAAATCTGTTTTGAGATATTTTGTGTCTGATTACACTATTTGTTTAGGTGGAGAATGAGCTTAAATGATGAGCAATGTTTTGGAGTATTTTCATACGATTTATATAGTTTTATTAACAATGGGTCGGAAACATCTTTTCACAAAGTTCCTGTTAGAGATTTAATCCCTACCGGAAATTGTGAAGGGGAATCTTTTTCCCTTCTCTAGTAGATGTAACCTCGGGGCCGAAGAGGCCTGACGTACTTGTTTCTTTTCTGTGTACCTGTTGTTCCTGTGATTCGTCCTGTGTGCGTGTGTTTGTGCTTATGTCCAAATAAAAGCCTCTTGTGTGATGCTGGGTCCGTTATCTGGATAAATTACTGCAGGGCACTTTTTAACAGTTCCTTTAATGGAAACATTGAGTCCATTTGACCCCTGCTCTAAGAGCATTCCATTTTGAAAGAGTTGGCGTATTTAACGAATTAAAAATTTAAAAGAAATCTTGATTCGCAGCGACTAAATTTTTTGAAATATTATGTATCTGATTACTCTTATTGTTTAGGTAGAGAATGAGCTTAAATTGTTAAGCAATGATCTGGGGCGTTTTTATATGATTCATATGATATTATTAACAATAGGATGGTAACATCATTTCGCAGTGTTCCCTTAGTTTAAAACATAGAATTCATTTGTACCTTACTCTAAGAATTTTTCATTTTGAACAAATTGGCGTATTTAATGAACGAAAAAATAGGACAAGAACAATTTATATTTACCAAAATAAATTTTTATGTGAATTATTTTTTAAATATTTATATTTAATTTTATTAACAAATACTCCATTATATGCAAATTGCAATATGAGGGAAACGTGTGTTAACTTGGAGTCATTTCCATTTTGTTTTTATTGAATCATCTAATTTGTTACAAAAACATCTACTGACATTTCTTAGGTTGCTGAAATATGTGGAGTCAATTTAACTCGCATGGCTTAAAAAAATCTTTTTAAATGATCTTCAAATAGCACAAGTTCTGTAAATAACATAAATAGGTAAATAAACTTTTCACTCGCTCTAGAATGGCAGAATTTCATTTGAAATGAGGAGAGGACTCACCATGATTCCACGTTTTCGTTACAAGATTTATATCGGTCTAAAATAATTGCCAATAATATTTGACAGTTTTACAAATACGCTCAAATTAAGGTTCAAGAAAAAGGTAAAGTAAATGAATGAAAGCTCGGTGGAATTGCTGCAGAGAAATTATGAACCATATTTTGCATTCTTTTTTATTTCTGAACTCTGAATTACCATGCAACGTATTTTTTTTTGTTTGCTTTGGAACTTGGATGGCGAATTAACTACTAGGAAATCTAATTCCTCTTTAAATGAGAATAACAAAAAAATTAAGCCTTTGTATAGTATTAGTTTATGTAATAACATGTTCGTATATAATAATATGAATAATTGTATCGTCATTATAGCGAATGTATTTGATAATTGTATACAAGCCAGTTATGAGAAAAACATTTGTTTAATTTTAAGTTACGAGAAAAGTAGTAAAACATTCCAAAAAACTTCTTGATACATCCAGAAATGAAATCGTTATTCACATGCTTCGTTCTAAACCAATTAATTAGTAGCTAAACTTTATTTTAAGTCAGAGAAAAATTGACACACTCAAAAAATCATAGGTAAAAAAGTTTTTATTTTTTCAGTTAGTATAATGGATTGTTTTCTCGCAATTAATTGTTTTAAATCTCTAAGTGAAAAACTGAGAGGAACTTTTAATCCTGGTTAGAATTCCAAGATATCATAAATGAAATGCAATCAGAAGCTAGATGGAATAAATTAAATTTTATTTAGAAACAGAAATTTAATTTTAATTAACCAAATTTAGTTATAAAAATAATTAAATTTAAGAAAGAAGCAGCAGATCATATCATCATCTTCTAAATTATATTTGTGTCCAATTCGGTATCTAGGTGTAACGGCTTGTCCTATAGAGCAACAAAAGATATACTCACGTACATCTTTTCATATTACTAGATTTCATGATATTTTTTAAACATTCATCTTCACAAGCTCCTCCGAGATTTAAAATACTTTGCCCAATCTGTTAATAAATTAACAATCGTGTACAAGGCTGAATAATCCTTTAAAGCCTTTGAGAAATAAATTGCGCTTGTGATCTTAAACAAATTGTCCTTCAACACCTATATTCTTTCCGCGACTTTTTTGTCACGGAATCTTTTCAAAGAAAATTAAAGGCATATGTGTGCTCTCTTGATTCAACAAAAAGTAGCAAAATCTTTAAATTGTGAGATATACTTTTAAAAGAAGATTTTTATGTACCAGTAGGACGAATGGGCATGTAAGGAATTATTTTCTGCTTCGTATTAACACTTAAGCAAAGGGGATTCCAATTTTTTTCTTTAAAATGTAGAGAAGATAAAAAAATATTTTTTAAAACTTTAATCTTCATCAAGGTCTTTTATTCGTTCTCCTTTTCAAACAGATTGCCGTAAGACGTTTATTCAAAATTAAAAGAATTTATTTCCCCTATGTGAATAAAATAGTTTAATTCATTTTTTATTTTTTACGTGCGTGACTGTATGTTATTCATTATTGGTCAGAAATAAAAGAAAAGAATATTCTTGTAAATGGATGAAATAATTCAATTCATATTTTATACGAATATTTTCTACGCAAAAAAGGTTTTTATAGATCTATTTCTTAATTCAAATTGTCATTAAAATAGTTTGAATTTTTTTGTGTTCAACCTTATGAAATTTATTTGAATATAAGTCTGCGTTTTGAAATTAAAATTCAAGATAATTTCTAAGGATTTTTTTATAAATTAATTGATTATTTTTTTTCTCTTTCAGATTTTATCAACCTCCCCCCCCCCAAAAAAAATACCCCTTCTCTTATAGGAAAATGAATATGTTTTCCCTTGTAGCAATTATAAAAATGAATATAAAATTTCTTTTTTACATTTGACTATCACACCTTTCGAAAGTTCAAAATAATTCATTACTTACTATATAGAGTTGAAGTTGAACGCCGAAAAAAATTTATCTCTTCAACCAATTTAAAGCTACTCGGAAAATTTTTAGTAAAAAGAAATGAAAATCATAATTATTCATGTATAATCATAAATGAGCGATGGAAAGAGGTTTCTAATGGAAGTAATATATCTTGAACAAACTTCGGGAAAGATGATTACTTGCTTTCTTTATCCAAATGTTCTGAAAATATATTTGCTTAGTTTTCAGCTAAAAGTAGAAATAGCGGAAATGATAGATTTTCAAACTGACGTTATAACCTTTATCAAAAAGCTTACAAATAAATAGTGGAATTTCAGATAAATGATTTTCTGTTAAAAATAATTTAAAGGCAGATAAGTGCATTTTACTATATGGCGTATATGATTTTAATCTTTTCTCCTCTGTAGTTATTTCAAAATAAACACAGTTTTCCTGAAAACACTGTTTTTATCTACAAAATGTGTTTAAAAGAAATTTTGTGAAAAGCATCTTTTATGAAAAAATGGAAAAACATATTTTTTTAAGACAATACACTTCAAACCTCCTTCAACGACGAAGGAATTTATTGAAAGTATTTTTCAAAAGCTTCTATTTGTAGCTTTTAATTTTCATAGCTAAGGCCAATTAGGGATATTTTTTGAATAACTTACAGAATGAGGAAAATTACCTTAAGAGACCATTATGATGCTCTTCCGTATTTCAAAATTTCAATGCATATCTTCAATTCAAATTTTTGAATTTTGATTTTTGCTCAAGATTGCAGGTTGGACTGAGTTTATTGCTTTATTTGACACTAACGGTGACGAAATAAACTATTAACTATTTTTGAAGCGATTTAAAGTTCTTCAGCATATTGAGACATCTGTTACCTAATTATCTTTGGTATTTAGAAACAAATAAACTATATAAAAAAACCAGTGTAGGATATGCCTTGGACACACCCGTATGCTTTATTTCAGTGGATAAATACTAATTTTCTATACATTAACCTATGAATGCAATCACTGTAAAAATCAATTAATTGATACAAACAAGAATCAGCAACTGTTTAAATATTTAAAATAAGTGGCCAAACCAGAGGACGAGTCTCCCAACACCAACTACTATACCGAGTTTGATCATTTTTATTTTATATTGAAGCTTTTGAACTCAAGATATATCATCAATAGCCACCAGCCCCCTACCCCTTTGAATCTTCGGGAGAAATAAAAAAAAACTTCTCCATTGTATATTCTCAGTTGGGGAAAGCCTTGACAGAGTCCCCCAGCCCCAACCACAGGACCTATTTCAACCATTTTTATTTAATATGAAAGCTTAATAACCATAGATATGTCATAGATGATCGCTTGCCTTCCACCACCCTCCATTTGCGAGATAAATTACAAATAAAACTTCGGCATTGTCCATCATCCTATACAACTACCAATAAGCCAAATTATTTCGCCAAGCTGCCAACACAGCCACAAGCTCTTAATATTACGGGCGAACAGCTGGTCACCGAAGACGGATAATTATTACTTAACATGATTCTACTTACTTTATTGAAACGACGAACCGGAATATTTACTGTAAAATGTTAATGTCAACATTCAACACCACGGAAACCGCATATATCATCGCTTAACAAGCAACACTACCTATTTCAATTTTTTGAAACTTCAAAGCCTCAAAAAAATACTCAATTTTTCGCAACCAATAACTAATATTTTTGAAATTTTTAAAGTCTTATATAAACATGAGACCGTATATTCCTACTAGATGTGAAAAATATTCAGAGTTATCCGTTATTGATTACGAAAAATTCAGTATTTTCTTCCGCTTTGAAGCTTCAAAAAATTTAGATATTATATTACACCACCTGCACCCCCGTGTTTAGAGCCATTGGCTCCTTTCCGGTTTGGATGGATGCAGGTGAATTTTATTTTTTAAGAAAGGACAAAAACAAGTAACAGGTACAAAAACAAATAAAAATGAAAAAGAAACATACAATGGACAGAACAACATAGAAAACAATACGAAATAGAAAAAATATTTATAGGAAAAAAATCATCAGTAGCCGGAAGTGTGTGTCAGTCTGGGTAGATGAGTGCTCAATTATTATCCACTACAATGAGATTGCCTTCATCACATATGAAACGCATTAGGTGTCGAAGTCGGGTTCTTGATAAGTTGCTCGTGATAATGTTTTTCAACCACTGTAATTTAAGTGACACTGTTGGAGTTTGGAAATGCCAGGAGAGGGTAAACCGAAATTTTGTGGCATAGTGCATTGGATCTCCTTTTCTCCGCACGAGCAGTTGTCATGTGTTCGAAGATTGAAGCGATGAAGTTGTGAAGGGAAAGGCCCATGCCCTGTAACGAACATTGTCTCATCTCTATTCCATCTACTGGCTTGTTTGAGACCTTAGGCACTATATCATGTGTACTACGGTCAGTTTCTCCGTTATCCCAGTTGTCTTGCCAGATGCTTGAAGCAGCTGACTTAATCTCAGATTTCAGGTAGGAAAGTGGCTTAGGTAGAAAGAAAGGGTCGCCTTTTCTGATGGCTTCTTAGGCTAATTGGTCTGCGCATTCGTTGCCTAAAAAAACCGACGTGGGCTTTAAGCCATCGCAGGTGAATGTGTTTATGGGAAAGCAAAAGGGTTTGAATTTCTCGGACCATATTATGGTGGGATTTAGATTAAGTATGTCCATCAAACTTGACAAACTGTCTGTCCAAATTCTGATTGGTCTATGAAGGGAAGAAGCCGCTTCAATTGCCATTTTAATTGCAAGGATTTCAGCTTGGAAAACCGAATTTTTTTGATTAAGTTTACCTTGCCATAAGGCCATTTTTCCATAATTTTAGAGACTGCAATATGCGCTACCAGTGCTTTCGTCAGTTTTAGATCCATCAGTATATATAGCCTTGGCTCCTGAGTCTATGTGATTTTCTGCAAATGAAATTTGATTGTGGAGAAGAAAATTAGGGGGGTGAATATGAATTCCACTGCTTTTGCTCTCGCAATCTGTTGGGCTGAATATAACAGTGAAGAAGTTAGATGAAGATCTTGCTCGAGTAACTCGGGAATAAGTTGCTTCTTGTTGGATTTGTAGGTGGAGGTGTTGAAGAGCGGTGACCACTTGAAGAGCAGCGGTTGGGGTTGTCCTGTATGCACCAGTAATATAAACAAGAAACAGACGTTGAATGGAGCCCAGCTTTTTTTGGAGTCGGAATGTCATATTATGTCGCCATGCAGCTGGTCCATGACATAATGTTCATTCTATAACTGTTTTATACAATATCCGTCTGAAATTCTTGTTGATATCCCAGGTTTTAACTGCGATTCTGCAGAGACGTTGGTATTGATCTATGGCTCTTTTTCCCTGCTCTATTACGCGTGGTAACCAGCTAAATTTATGATCTATTGTAACGCCTAGATATTTTAAATGGTTTTTGCGGCTAATTGATTGGTTCCCCCCATTTAATCGTTGGTCCTCTTACAAGCTTGGTGAAAAGGACATAGTTTGATTTTTCCATTGAGTCCTGCAATTTATTTTTGTCTGCCCTGTCCTTAAAGTTGTATAGTGCTAAGTTGCTGAGCTTTCTGAGCTCTTCTCTGGTGTTGTCTGTAACGATGAACGCAAAATCATAGGCAACTGCTTGTAGATGAACTCCTTGAGGCCACTGTACCGATTGGACTTCGTCTGCCACGATGTTCCAAAATGCTGGCTCGCTACACGAACCCTGTGGACATCCTTGAGTCTGTTCCCAGTCGACCGGCCTTTCGATGGCTTGTATCGCCAGTTTTCTGTTTCTTAATGTGTCAAAAAGCGTTTCGCTAATGTTGGAGAAGAGAGAGAGGGAAGCAAATCTATCTCTGATGGAAGAGTATAGCAGACTGTCAAATGGACAAGAGATGTCTAAAGATATCAACACAGCGTAGTTTTCCTGCCTTCGAGCTTGTTTTAGGAGAGATGTGACATGCAGGAGTGCGTCGTCAGCTGACTTACCTTCTCTAAATGCGTACTGCAATGGATGTGGGAGTTTTTTTGTGTCTTTCATTGGAAGTTAAATCTTTGAAGAAGGAGTTTCTCTAGCAATTTGCCAAGTGTGGGGAGCAAAGATATTGGTCTGTAAGATTTAATATTCTGTTCCTCTTTGCCCGTCTTGTGAAACAGGATAACAAGTCCAATTTTCAGAGGATCCGGGAAACATTCAAGTTCTAAACACTTATTGAAAAAGTCTAACAAAAGAGAGGGAAAGGAGTTAAAAATTACTTTTACACTGATATTATCAATGCCATCATATCCAGGGGCTTTACCGTTAGGAATTTTCTTGAGGATGTCATCTACTTCTTGTTGATAGAACTTTTCTTCTTCAAGGAGGGTTTGATGGGGTTGTATCTGTGCTGCTCTTGGTGCCATGTTTGGATACAGTTTTTGCAGAATTTATAGCCTGAATTCTGTTGGAGTTCCTTTCTCGCTGTTTTCCATTATTTGAAAGATGTGAGAGGGTGGTTTGTAGGCTTTTAATGCTGACCGGTATGGAGTTCCGTAGGGAGTTTGTGTCTGGGTGCATAGCAGTCTCCAAGATCCACAAAACAAGTGTTGCTTGTTAAGCGACGACATGCAAATTTTTTGATAAAATATTATCTATTTTACTTTACTGCAAATTTAAATTCAACGACCGAATCGTTGGTGAAATCTTAGCACAAGTTATGTGTTGACTAAATTTTTTTTAAATATCTACTTTAAATGATCTTTATAACACCTTCGTTATTGTTTATTTTAAATTCATCCTCTATAATAGCTCGCATATATTCTGTTAAATTTGAAATGTTTTCCAAATTCTTTTGCGTATTCTGTTATAATTCAAATGTCTGTCAAATTTGCTATTGAATTTTTAATGATATACAGGGTGCTCGAGAATCGTGGGGCACATTTCAAAAATTATTAATACAAAAAAATAATAATCTTACAAGTAACAGTTTTTTAAAAAAGAGAAAGCAAATAAAAACGTTTTTTCAGATAGGTAACGCGGCGTTACCGCGTTCTAAATTTGCTACAGCGAGAGAATTCCATACGTTATGGCTTTGAATGAACAGAAGCCGATGTGCTTTTTATGGTTTCCTTTTTTAGTTTTTCTTGAATGTCTCGAAAAATATTCAGTTTTCACACTACATGTGAATTAAGAAATTAAAGAGCGTAAAATTCCTTACAGATAAATGCTTTTATTATTCTTATAACTTTAATATTTTACCAGATAATGGCTCTCAAAATTGGAAGATTTTCAATAATTTACGGAAACTTAGACCACTGTAACTGCGCGTTTCCGATCTGGAAAAAAAAACCTTTTTTATTTGCTCTCTCATTTAAAAAAAAAAAAACGTAGTTGTAACATTATTAGTTTTTTTAAAAATTAATTTTTTAAATGTGTCCCACAATTCTTGGACACCTATATTACTCGAATTCTTTTGTATTGGGATTTTGTATGATCGTGGATTCTTCTGTTAGTTGTTGTCAATTTATCACTATTAGTATCCCAATCTTATTGATTGCGATTAGTTGTTTATCAATTACTTTTCTTTACACTCAAAATGTGTGTAGTTTGTAATTTTTTCGTCTACCGATATCAAATTTTATACGCTTAGGGTTAGCGTGATTAATGCTAGATATAATAAAGAAAAGACAATAATAAGCATGATTGTTTTGATGAGAAATGGGAAAACAATATGAAGAATTTCGGAAGATAAAGAGAATATATTTCATTTTCAAACAGAATTCTGTGTTATTTTTTGCTCGAATTAACGATTGTTTCTGTATCATTCATGAACCAGGAGTCTAAACAGGCTATTATTAGCCTGCATTTATGTTTCGAATACCCGATTCAAAAATTAGCACTAAAAAGAGCAGATTATTTGATAACAGTTTATGTTCATCTTTGGGTAAACACGAATTTTACAATAGAAATAAAAAGAAATGACGACTTAATCAAACTGAAAAATGTTGAATGGTAAAGTCACAAAAGTAAAAGTAAACTAGTGTAAATCATCACCATCAAGAGAATGAAATAATGATCAATAAAAAAAAACAATAATTTCAGTTCGGGTAGTAGAAAGCCACTAAAATGGAGACATTGATTGTTGAAATTTTTGATATTTCTAGAATGTTTTTATAAATGAATATAAGACCACGAGATTGAAATCGTTTCGTATTGTTCATGCGAAGAAGGCATCCTCTCCTTTTCTCATAGAGTGTCACAATTTCTTGCAAAAATGATTTAACACATCAAGAGAGGCACATGCTGTTAATGCGTTTAAAATTTAAAAGGTTTCAAGACCCACTTATTAAACAAAAGTCGAAATTTCAACCAAACAATTTAGGAGAAAACTAATTTTAAAAAAGATTATCGCAAATTAATTGGATGCATCTTTGCATCTATAGAGTAAAACTGTACAGTTGTCTAAAATAATTTTCTATACAGGAATTATTCTTAATTTACTGACATACTGGCATTTTATAACATTTAATGTTACTTACTGTTTTCTATATTTTATATTTTCTCAATTATTGATTTAATCAATTGCTTATCACTTTTTCTAATAAATGCTTTCTTTTATATTCTAGGTAAGTCCATTACTGTTTTATTCCTTCCTATGAGCTATGAAACTCTTACAAAGAAGATGTAAGTGTTGATTTTTATTGTTAAGTTCAAACAAATATAAAAATACATAAATATAACACTGTAATGATAAGATTCCTTAGTTTTTAAAGCCTACTTGATTGTATTTCCTTGACGAAAAATGCAATTGGTTAAAATTAGTGATTGTTTATTGATTTTTAATAATATATAAACATTTATCCTACGTACCCATTTCTTTTCTGCAAAAAAAATTGACCGAAACGTTATGCACTTAATGCAAGTAATTAGAAAATATTTGAATGCTTTAGAACCTCTGATTTGACAGAAAAGTCTCACAATAAATTAGCTTGGATCAAAAGTGATATACTAAGAAGTATATTCCATTATAAAAGATTAAAATTTAAAAAAAAATATTCCCTTGAGTTGAGTATTCATTCTCCAAACTAAACATATATCTAATTTGGTATTTAGTTATAGCGATCGTCTAAGTAAAGCGCCGACTGTGAAATTTAATGCTTTCTTGTTATTAGTGGTGCTAAATAATGTGAAGAAAATATCTTCACATACTAGGAATAACAATTTTTTAAATCATCGATTAAAATAAAATTTTATGATTCTAATTTCGAAAATGAAAATCCGCAGATATTAGTCAAGAATCGAACCCGCAAATGTGTATGTACGAAGATATAGTCATAAAACACATCACCACGTCATACCGCCAAGAAAATGAGCCAGAGTTATTAATGATTGTATTTCTGATTAACATAAAAAATTATAAAAGAACACAAGTATGAAGACAATAGTTAGAAATTAATTCTAAACAGCGAGCATTATTTTTGTAAATTTACAGCATGATAATACCACGGAAATTAATACTCAAACACGGCTCATTATTTTTCAGCATTAAGCAAGAATTAAGAGAGTTAAAATCAAATTAAAGGCCAGGATAAATCGCCTTAAGCTTATCGAAATCAAGCCATACACAGAAAATAGATTTGCAGGAAAGAGAGACTGGAAAAACTTAAATGAGGCTACGTGCCTTATCTTTTCCTAGCATACAAAAGCCAAATTTTGACTTCATTAACGAAAGCCTCGCGAGCAAATGATTCTATCGTACATCATTTTTAAAACACCGAAAGGATATTTGAATCTTTTTTATTCGCTTCCTGTCCTTCCTTTCCTTCATTTTTCACTCACAAGAGAAAATGAACTCAAATTTCGCTTAGGGCGCAGCGAGGAGTCAAGTCATGGCGATTCCGTGCGGAAAAATATTCTGTCTAAATATTTTCATTTTTTTCGTTCCATCCTATTCTCTCATATCGACATGATCCTCCTGCTTCGTCCGAAATGAAATGTGGATTTCACGTGATTTATGACGACCTCGCGACTTGGAATGTTTGAGGGAAATATCATTTTTCTTAACAATGCAAATGATTGTTTTTGTAGCCATCATTAAGGAGAAGAAAAATAACTTTATGAGTAAATTCTCCGATTTAGGGGTTTCAGAAGATACATTCGGTTTCTCTTTGCTTTTTTAATAATTTTTTGGTGAGTTCTTTGATGCATCTTCTGTGGTATTCTTCGCGTAAATCACTATTTTGGTGCTCGATTCTTATTTAATTATAAGTTACTAATGGCCTTTTGAGGCTGTTTGCTTGTCAGGTAAGATTTACGGTTGTACTTTTATTTATGGCTATACTTTTGCGATGATATTGACAATGTAATAAGTTTCATGGCAATTAATTATTGTGTTCGGCTATAATATGTATGATTATACTATCATATTGATTGTACGATGAAGAGTTCATCGAATTCTTTTATTTCGAACTCTTTGGAATATGGTCCTAAAAATGCAACTAATTCCATGATACATAACTGAATCCTGTGGAAATTTTCTCCAAATGTAAATGCAAGGTTCGTTTAAATGAAATGAAACATTCATTCAATTTATGATGCAATGCCGACTCGAAATCTCAAGTAGCAGAAAATATTGTTCTATCACAATATTTAACAATATTCCTCATTATCAATATGTTACGAAAATTCCTGATGTATAGACCATTTTTCTTATTGATGATTCCATTGAATTCTTATTGAAATTATTGTTTTGTAGTCCTCAATAAGGATAAGAAAAATAACCTTACAAGCAAATTCTCCGATTTAGTGGTTTCAGAAGATACATTCGGTTTCTCTTTGCTTCTTAAATTATTTTTGGCGAGTTCTTCAATGCATCTTCTATGTTTTCTTCGCGTAAATCGCTATTTTGGTGCTCGATTCTTATTTAATTACAAGTTACTAATGGCTTTTTGAGACCGTTTGCTTGTCAGGTAAGATTTACGGTTGTACTTTTATTTATGGCTACACTTTTGCGACGATATTGACAATGTAATAAGTTTTATGGGCAATCAATTATTATGTTGGGCTGTAATTTGAAATATTATACGATCATATTGAATGCACATTGAACAGTTCATTGAATTCTGTTATTCCAAATACTTTGAAATATGTTTAAAAAATAAAACCAATTTTATGACGCATGACTAAATTTTACAGAAATGTTCTTCTAATGTAAATGCAACGTTCTTCTGACTTCCTTCAAGTGAAACGAAGTATTCTTAGATTTCTGATGGCATGCTTGTTCGAAATCTTAAGTAGCATAAGATATTGCAGAGACTGAAATAATATTAGGGTGCAATATCTTTCATCGGCAATATGTTATTAGAAATGCTTGCCATTGTATACTGTTTTTCGTAACAATTCAAATTATTGTCTTTGTAATCTCCATTGAGGATAGGAAAATAACATTATGAGGAAATTTTCCGTAGGGGTTTCTGAATCATTCTTTCTCGGTTTCTTTTCTTAATATTTTTTTAGCTTTCCGATAAATTTTCTGTGCCATTCCTCGTGTAAATCATTATTCTGGTGCTTTATTCTTAATAAATTACAAGTTACTAAAGATTCTGTGTGATTATTTGGTTGCTAGGTAAGGTTTACGGTAGCAGGGTAGACAGGGGCTAGTTGGCCATAGGGGCACTTCGGGCCAGTCGCGATATTTTTAGTACTTTTCGGTATTTAGAGCTGCCATTCCCGACTAGTGTGTATTATGCCGCCTTCCTTCTTCCACATCAGCGTCACTGAAGAAGTAGCATTCATCAAAGAACCAGACAGAATTTTCTAATTTTTCCTAATCTGAGTAAATTTCCTCACTTATAAATAATCGTTTTTTCTTTGTTTATAAATCATAATTTCCATTTTTACAAATAATATTTATAAAGATAATTTTTTATTGTTACTTTAGGGCTTGTTTGCTTATCGAAATGCTTTCAGAATAAATCTCTACACTGACGAGAAACAAAAATGGCGATAGGGGGCTATTTGGGCATGGGATATATCAGGATATCATGGGATACACAGGATATATCAGGATATCATGGGATACACAGGATATATCAGGATGTGTGTTATAGAAATATCTCTGAATATGTGGGATGGAATTGTACCGGATTTATTGTGCAAGATACTTGTTATGAAAATCCATGCAGAATAAATTTCGATAATAATTACACAATACTATTCGACGATGACCATAAAAGCTGTATCTCAGTTTCTATTGAATAGAAATGCACAAAATTTTAATATAATACACATAATGTGGTTAATAACACAACTACGTTACTTAAATTAATAAAGTATAATAATATAGAAGAATGTTTTGCGATAGTCGCTTCATGTTAGTAGTGGTTCAACTTACCCCGCAGTTGGGGCAGGTTGGGCCAAGCGACTTGCTGTCCATTTGAGGTTTGAAATTAATACTGATATTTAATATATTAAAATTTTACTGTGGAGAGTTTCTTCTGAAAGTTCATTAATAGTGTCAGCTTAAAAAATTTTAAAAAATTTTGAATTCCCTTTTTCTAAATTCTTAGAAGAAAAAACTCCCGAACTAGCACCGGTCTACCCTACATTTATTCATGATCTTAGTTCCTCAAAGTGCTGGCAATATAATGTTTTTCAAAAGCAAGCTAGTCTCTTTGTTATTAGAAGATTATATATATAAATGTATTTAATATATATGCATCGAATTCCATTGCATATTTTCTTAAAAGCGCAATGGCTACTGTTGAACATTGTTCTAAATATATAACTTATTAAGTAAAATGTATCTTCCAAGGATGTGATTCATGATTTGAAACATTCTCCGAAAAGTTGCCAAACATTTAGCAATATCTTTCTAACAGTACATCTAAGTGTATTAAAAGTGCAACTAGGAGGAGGAAATGACCGCTAAACATCTATCCTCATGATTCTGGCTTCGTTTAAATGAAGTGTATATTTCAGATGATTTGAAATACTATGTTACTGCTCGATTCTTATTTAGTTTGAAGTTAGTAATTTTTTAAGGCTGTTTTCTGAACAAGAAAGATTTACGGTTGCAATTTTATTTATGGCTGTACTTTTGCCACGCCATTGACAAAAGTTTCATGAACCTTTAATTATTGTCCTAAATTGTACTCTGTATGATTACATGGCGTGTTGATTTTAATTGATAAGTACACTTGGTTACACAGAATACTTTCTGAAAACGAAAGGAATTACGTAGAATACTTCCATGGTTTTTAGCATACATTCAATGCCATTGACAAGTTAATACTTTTCATATGGAATAAAAATGTTATCTTCAGAAACTCTTGGTGGTTTTGCAATCGTATTAAATGTGTCTTGGAACATCTACGGAATTTTCCAGAATATATTTCTTAAAGATCCTAGATATAGGTATATTTTTAAATGCTTCTAACTTTAGAGAATAGAATTTTCATAGCCATCTCTTAAGTTTTAGAATAAACGATCTTCATTTTTTAATTCAGATTCCAGTAAACTTCATGCAGAGATATTTTTACATATTACAGTTAGAAATAAACAAACGGACAAAAAGCTTGAAGTAAACACGAACATAGGAGGGGAACTTTGAAAAGCTTTGAATGTCTAACAACTTATAAAATACTTTATTGAATACTCGACGAATATCGATATTCGCCCTTCTATAAAAGATCGTGAAAAATTTTTATTCATGCCTTGATAGTATTCAGCAGATAGCAGAAAATCTTGCCTTCCAGACGTAAGTTTATACATATATAAATACGTAGTCTGAAATGCGCTTATAAATATATTATGGTTCTTTTTACGCACAATTTTTCTCATAACACTTCCTTAAGTATAAGATGTAAATACTTTGAAAGTGCATATTTAATC
Source organism: Araneus ventricosus (assembly GCA_013235015.1). Classification (NCBI taxonomy): domain Eukaryota; kingdom Metazoa; phylum Arthropoda; class Arachnida; order Araneae; family Araneidae; genus Araneus; species Araneus ventricosus. Next base: position 609,539 of record BGPR01000417.1, read on the forward strand.
AATGCGTTTGTAGTTCCAACAGAAAAAAAGCTGAACTATAATGGTACTCAAAAATAGTGATTTTATTTAGGATTGTTTTTAGTATTAAATAGTTTTTGAAGGATATTAAGGATTTGGTTTGAATTATTTCTTCTTCAAACTATCTCACCTTATTTGGAGTAAATTACGGTCCTAAATTTTCTCTAGAAGATGAAAGACAAGCTCAAAATATGGAAGCAAAATAATTCAAACAAACTCATTTTTTTAGGTTGGTATTTAGAGATGATACTAGACCATTCGAGACAATCTATCCTATTAAAATTCGAAGGTAAACAAACATATGTTCATATGTCCTTCTATCTTCTCACGAACCACTGAATCCTGAAATAGCCGTAAGTACCAAAAGATGGAAAATTGTCCAAGGAATCCAGTTCGTCTATTTAAATTCTGAAAATGTAATCAGTTAAAAAGATATTAATTAAAAATGTCAAAATGAAGAACTGACGTGCTGCCATCTATTAGCAGCATGGTAAATTCATTCACGGCGAAATCTTTTTCTCCCTTTTATTAGTTTTCGCATCCGGTGTTGCATTTTTTTATTTATTTAACGGAAGTTGGTATTTCTTTTTGAGCGTGCTTCTGTGTTTGGTTTTATTAACAATGAAAAAAAATCGTTTTCATGCTTTTTTCATTCTTTTTTTGTATTAAAGTGTTTAACTTCGTAACGTTTGTTAGGGAAAGTAAGTGACAATTTTGGTTGATTGTAGAGAAAAACAGATGTGGAGCATATGAAAATATACTGATCCCAAGGTCTCACGTGACCTCACTTCTCTCTGCCCGGGAATATCCTATTATTCGTGATAGCCCGTGCAACGCCGGGCCACACAGCTAGTAATATTAGTTAAGTTTTGCCATTATTAGCTGGAGATTTTTATTTTTGAGAGATCTTTGGCGAACTTTCGTCTTAGGAACAGAAAGTATCTAGGTTCGAAACCCAATTCCCCCAACCAAGGATTCGCCATGTATGTGGGCTCAAAGCACGCAAAATTTCCTCCATCTGATATGTTACGGAATTTTGGAGAGTGGGTGCATGTTCAAATATCGTACTCATCATCTGACCATGGTTCTAAATTTCATGGTTTTGATGGCCGTCCTAAACCTTGTGGTGTTCAAAACGGGGAGTTAGTATGACTAAATTAAATTAAACGAAATTAAAATTTTTCATTTTTGATGCAAGGGAGATATTTAATTATTGCCTTAACTAAAAATGTATTTTAAACTGATATAACTTGTACTTTGATAAGTTTCGTGCAGAAGCTAGCATAGTATTAATGGATATTTACAGAGTTCATGCAAAAGTTTGGAATGGATTGGTCAACGAGAAAATAGTAATAATTTCTTCTCTTCAAATCAATTAAATAACTTCTTTCATTCAGGTGGAAAAAATATTTCGCAGCAAAATATATTCCGTCACTATGTATAAAATCTTGTATTTCTTCAAATTAACTTTTATACGAATTTCGCTAACATCCCGCAGCTTTCTGATAGAAATTATCGTGAAATGCAATACTTTTATGGTGCTCACATTATTTTTGTTTAGCTGGTAATAATGGTAAACATGTTGTTCGTAAAAGTTTTCCTTGATGAATAAAATGGAAGGTCAAAGCTTCATAAACTTATTTTAAATACTGTCTTATACTTGAAACACCAGATGTTTATATTAGTTTAAAATAAGTTACCCTAAATTCAGTCGGTAAAGTTCAAGCATTAAATTTCAAGACTTTCCGTTATTTAAGTGCCTTGATTTAATCATAATCAATCTGTTTAATTTGAAATCGTTATCAATATAAATCAAATCTAGCGCTTAGAAATGCAAATGTATAAACGCATAATAAGATTAACTCTTTCAATCGTTAATGATAATGATGAATAGTTTTCAAGGAGATTAACGATGGTAATTAATTCATTTAATTAAATTATAGGCTTCATTCCGCATAACAAAGTTATATTCGGTAACAGAAATAAAATTCTAATTCTGAAATGCACAGATTGCAATTATTAAATAATATCATTTGGCTAACTATAATTTTACTTCGACATCTGAAATATTTATTCCAAAAATCTATAATTTACTCATTTGTTAATCATTTTGGTGACTAAGTGTCGATTAATATACTTTTAATACGTAGGCTTTCAATTGGGAAGAACTCAATTTTAATATCAATTTTTGATTAGTGATTGATTTACCCAACGTGGGTCCAACGCCACACAGGGAGAAATTTGATTGTTAAGGGGGGCATTCAAAAATGTAGAAAATAAAAGAAAGAAATGGACAGGATAATAAGACAACAGGGGGACCTGAAATTGAAGCTAACTAAATTGAAACTTAACATAAAATCCTTTGCATCAAGTATCAAGAGTAAGGATTTCGCTTAATTTAAATAATATATATTTACTAATAATAAAAATAATATAGAAAAATATTTCATTAAAATTATTTCGCACTTGAATTTCGGTTCTCCATTATATATTTTGAAATTTACCTACTGTGTTTCACAACAATTTCATACTGTTTTATTCCTAAAACCTATCATTTAAGTTTCTTCAGTGAACAATTTAATTTTTGGATGTCAGAAATTATGTATATGTTGGATAAGGGTAATAAGAATTTCATTAGGGCCCAGGTGGGGCATGGCACAAAAATGTTAGGGAACAAGGAATCACTGATTTACTCATTACTAAATTTGATCTATTCATTTTTTAAAATATTATATTGTATTCGGAGAATTACTATGCCTTTAATATGCAGGAAATGTATATAGAGGAATATTATTTAATGAATGATCTACTTATTATAGCTTTTACTTATTATTTCTCTACCCTTACATTACTTTATTTACCTTTTTTTAAAATCATTTTATATCTAATAGGTGAATTGCTATGCAAATAATATATATATAACTTGTTATATATGATCATACAGAAACAAAGTAAACAAGACATATCAAGAAGCAAATCCTATACTAAAAAGTCTTTATTTAAACAATACAACCAAATCTAAAACAAAATCTAAAGAATTGAAAATACTGAAGATACCATGAACAAAAATTAAGTTTAAACATTTATATGTCAACATGTAAAAAAAAAAATGTTGTTACTAAAAGTATCGAAGAAGGCAATCCAAGTATATGGAGTTTTCAACAATTAATATAGCAGCTTGGCTGTGGACAAGCTTAGATTCTCTCTCTCTCTATATATATATATAGAGAGAGAGAGAGAGACAGAGAAGTATCTATTTTTAAAATTTCTTAATTAATGATTAAATCATATATTTAAATCAAAAGTAATTTTGGTTACAAAAATATTATATTTCTGCTGAAAAGTTCCTATAGAGTTATCACAACAAAAACATTTCTTTTTGGAATAAATAACGAAAATTCTCTAATAATAGCCTCTATTAAAAATTTGCATTATAATTTTTGTAATACCCAGGTAATGAGAAATTGCAGAAATTTTACCTTTGTAACCTGGATTACTTTGACCTGATTTCTCAGAAATTTTTCTTTTGAAGTTGCATTGTTTCTCAAGTGAGAGTTTGTGAGATCTTCAGTAACATATAAGAAAATTAGTTAAGATAGCGTCAGCGAAATGAAAATACACATCGTTAATCTAGCTGAACTGACACTGATTTCGTTTTAATGGAGGGAAATAAGAAGTCATTAACTTTTCCTTCTGTTAGAGTGTTGTAAGTACTTTAGTTCTTAGTGTTATTATTCTTGACTGAAATTTAGAGAAATCTTTTTGAATAAATTAAAGAATTAGTTAAAAGAATGAAAGAATGTAAAGTAAATGATTTATTCTGAAATGTTAGAAAGCTGATTACGGATATTTTTAGAAGAGTGCGCTTGCTACTTGTATGTATCATAGAAAAGTGTTTCCGAGATTATCAATCAAATTACAGTCGGATTCGGAGAGATTTACAAAAAAATGGATATGATTGAAATGTACATGTTATAAAATCTTTTTTTCTGACAATAATTGCAACTAACGCAGACTAGCTCTGCGTTATTTCTGTCAACTATTATATGTCTCACATTAAGTGCAACAATTTCTCACATCAGGTACTCATATGATTACCTGTGTACTCATATGATTACCTGTGTACTCATATGATTACCTATGTACTCATATAATTTATTTCACAATATATTAATCTTTCGATTTTATTATTGAACTAGCAGATTACCCTGCGTTGCCTGGTCATTTTCTTATCAAAACCTTGTGATAGAGAGGAAAAGGAAAATGAAAAAAAAAATGCTAGTACTTTGTTATATATGTGGTTTATAAACCACACCCGTTATTAAATGGTTAACTATAATAAAGAAGGAATCATCTACTTACATATAAATGTCAAACAGAAATAAATAAAGTTTTCGCAAATACATAATGCTTACAGATGTATTTTAATATAAAATTCAATATCTAAGCAATGAAAATAATTTCATATATGCGTTCCTATTTAAAAAACCTTGTTTTGAGAATAATTCAAAAACTGTATATTTAATTACGAAATAATAGATATTATATTTTATTGTATACTTTTCATTACATTTTTAAATCTTAAGTTATGAGTTTTCGAAATTTTTCGTGTCTATGATATTACTCATTTCCGGAATCGGTTAATTGTACATTATTCTATGAGAATATAACTGAAACATCGACAATTCGATAGAAGGAAAAATCTCAGTTCCCTTAAAATAAAGATTAATATCACTTTAGGACGTATAGTAAATCAGAAAATTCATATCTTCCTCTTGTCAGCCTCCGTAGCAATCGTATTTAAATTTTACCAATTCAAATTATAAATTAGTCGGACAGTCGCCCAAATATTGAACTTCATAAAATTTTTATTTGAAAAAAAAGATTCAATTCGTTCAATAATATTTTAACAACTATCATTTTGTTGCCATTCTGCGTAAAATAAATTTCAAGTAAACAAAAACAATATAGTGAATCCTGTGTATAACAACCTGTTTGTAATGATAAATCTACCTTTAGCGATATTTTCTTAGAGCCATATCTGGTACTAAATTTCATCAAAATCGCCCAAGCCGCTGAAATCGCAAAGCGAATCAATCTGAATATTTGCTACCTGCATTTTGGAGACTAATGAGTTTTTTATATATAGATGCCTAAAATGTATTATTTTTCTACACATCATTTTATTCCCAAAATGTTACAAACTCATCCCCAGATTTCTTACAATCGTTCTCATAGTAAAGAATATACCTTTTAGAGGTCACCATGATACTGCTAGGAAAAATTGGAATTAGCAACTGCCGTCCTGATTTCATAGAATAATTCAAAATTTCTGTAGAATATTCAAGCGCCACCTACATATAATTTTTTAAAAACAGTTTCAACATTATATAATTTAAAACATGTAAAAAAAAGAGCAAAAAAAAACTATCGGATTTTAGTAGCGACGATTTGAGAGATCAGAATTGTGGCTTCCAGATTTTGGTCTGTGGTGATGACAAAATTTCTATAATCCTCTCTCCTCGAAGTTCTACGAGGATAGCTAAAAGGGCGCGAAACCATTATCAACTTATTTCAAGGAATTCAATTTTTGGAAAAAAAATCACTTATCAATTAGTAAAATATATCGCAAATAACCGTCAGATAAATATAAATCATTAACTTACTGATTGAAGTACTCGATAATCTCACAGGACCATAACGTATTATTTGGTAAATTCAAAATCCAGCAATGTAACTTGTTGCAGTTTTAATTTACATATTCCGTAAGGCATAATTAGTAATAACTATTTAAAAATTATTTATAATCTATTCCATGAGCATATCTTCAGAAAAATCCATACCTACAGTAAAACAATATTATCATGTAACGTTTAGAGCGTATTCCGAAAGAAACCAGTAATAAGGAAGTCAGAAAAAGGCAGAAATAAAACAAAACAGAATAAAAATGTCTCTTTCTATCATCCGTATACCTCGGAGCCTAATGACGGTTTCCGTCCCGTTCGTTGGATTCGGCCATCAATTATTCAACTCTGTTCCTTTGTACCCGGATATAGATGTCCGGGAAGACCGTACGGAAGAATGGTTTGGACTCGGAACCACTCAAAAGGTCCAGATGGTGACCTGCTGTAGATGGAAGCGGCAAAAAAAGAAATTCCTGTCAACTTCTTCGAAGCTCCAATTACTTGTTGTCTCCCAAAGCGCTCCGGTAATGGTTTGGTTTTTCGAAGTTTGAGATTGGGAACGAAGTTCCGAGAGGGATTATGGTCTTTGATGTTCGTCTTTCGAGATGCAGTTTTATCTTCGGTTATTGGGCAGCTTTGTTTGTTGGCGTGTCATTTTGGAAAAGCGGAGAAGTTCAGGAACAATGTTGCAACTTCTGTTATCAATAATCAACGGAATCATTGTATTTTATGAGACGTGGCCGAAGTTAGGTTCTCGTCAAAGCTCCTTTTCGTTGTATCTTTTGAAAATAAAGCTACTAAGCAAGATTTGAAAATAAACATGACTATAAAAATGAATACAGACTACCTAGTTTTCTCTTATATTAAAAATATAAGCATTTTGTCAACATTCTGTAGGGTGTACATGTGTTTACATATCTGCCCATGATTTGCTGCTTTTTGTGTAGGAGTTTTAGTCAGTGATTAAAAATGTAGCATTAATGGTGCAACATCTAACTAAATATTATGTTATTAATATTCCTTTCTTCCTTCAATTTGTTTTAATAACTGAAATATATTTTTTAAATAACTCATTCTTTCTTTTTTAGATGAGAAATCAAAATGAAGCGGCTACAGATTTCTAGAAATTATTTTTTCATACGAAAAAACGAAAAGTAATTTCATAAAATTTTGACAGAAGGTCCTTTTACTATGGGAGATGTCAGCTATGAATAATTTTCTGACTTTTTTTTCATTACTTTTCAAACTTCAGATTCATCAGGCTGTGATTAATATTCAAGATAGAACAATTTTCAGCATATAATATTTATATTGCCTAAAATATGTCTGTTTTATATGTACTTTATACAAACCATTCTAGTGAAGTATTGTATAGAAAATCTGGAATCGTATTCACAAACCATTCTTTTGTTGGCATTATGTTGGGAAGCTGAAATGATTTTCTTAAATTTTGTTCCTGTTGGTCATCCTTTAAAGTGACTAAAATATTTTAATGACTTCCATGGCTTAAATTTTAGGAAAACTGTTCACCCGGATAGATAAAATATTCAACTGCTTCAGATACCAAGGAACGCTTTGATTAATTTATCATCATATTTCAATCATGGACATTATGTAATCCATCAAAGCAGTCCTTGTAGAAGCACTGCACAATTAGAAAGATTGAATTAAAAATAAAAATATGATATTATTTCCATCCCTCATTTCTAATACTCCATGGTAATATCTGTGTTGCATTTCATGAACTGATATTTTATATCGTTCTCCTATTTTTCTTCCTCGTGTGCTACTAGAAACGAACAAAATTGCTGATCATTATGGTTTAGAGGTATGGTTAACGTACCAGCAGACATTTTCTTACTGGCTCGTAAAGATGGTGTACCATAATGTACCATTGGAATTTCATTCTTTATTACGGAGCTAAAATGTCTCTCGTCTAATAACTCCCCATACATTTTTATTACACTTTTCTATTGTATTGTTCCATATGCTAATGAGGAAAGACAAATATTCGTTCTAACCCTACTTGGTCGAGATTTTTTGCCACGTCCATCAGGCATGGTTTCATGATAAAGGGAAAGTGTGGCATCTTCTACTGGTCAAATTGACCTCGGATACATTAAATAGGACCTCAATTAGAAGAGTGGTTTATCCTTAATGTGTGGTTGTAGTTTGCTATCTTGGAGGATTTCCAAGAGAAATAGGCCCACATTTGCATTTCTCTTGAAGGAAAATCATGAAAAATTCCACAAGGCACACGATCATAGCGAACATATCTCTACTCAAGTGATTAATGATCAACCATTTTTTGAAAAATCCTGATCAAGTCCACAGCTTGAGTATAGAACCCATAAATATCTTCGTCCCATTCCTCAACCATGCCTAATCTGAACACACTTGACTTTTGGAAGGAATGTAAGATTGCCTTCAAAACTTATTTTCCAGTAACTTGAAGACAAAGAAAGGACTTTCTTGTTTATTCACCAAAATTTCTGTTCTAAAAAGGTTTTTGCATTTCATCCTTATAAAGTATAGATACAATATTAATTTAATTTAAGTAGGGATAAAAATCAAGAAATTCCAAAATAATGATGTCTTCATCTCGAATAAAGACGACTGTATTGGTGTATTACAACTGTGTATTGTTTTCCTTTCTACGTTTTTTTCTATCATCCTCTTTGTGCCACCCCAAACAAAACTATTAAAAATACTAGTTCTTAGTTTAGACTTTTGAATTTACGTTAGAAAGTTGTAATTTAGGGTTGTACTATTCCTGAACAAGGATCAAAAGAAAGGGGAAAACGTTATCTTATTTCAATCAAATACATCCTGAGGTTAAACTTCGAGAGATCGGAAAATAATCTACATCTCTGCTCTTGGCACTTTATTTCGTGCGTTTATTCATCGGAAAAAGCAAGGGAAAAAAGAGAAATGAATCAATACTAAAGAATTTACTCTACGTCCCATTCGATCATCGGTACAGAATAAAATAGAACATTTTTCTTACCGCTTTAAGGTACAATTACACTGTGTGCTATCCCCTTCCCTGCTATGTCCATGCCAACGGCGAAACCCCTATTGATAAATGGTTTCTCTTTCGACAAAGATTAGAGTTTCGGCTGCCCTGTTATTTCTGTTTTTGTTTCTTCCCCGTACTCTTCCCTTGAAGTTGTGGATTCTTATTATCTGCTTCGATCTGGAGGTATTCTTCATGTTGTTCTAGACTCGGGACCCGCCGTTTTTATTTTGCGTGTTTTGCTCCTGCCAATTTCTTGTCCGATCCCACTTTGAAAACGAAGCAAAGTAATAAAGGATAAGATGGGCGCAGTTCGCCTTCCATGTGTTTTTGTCGCGTGATTGTTCCAGTTTTCGCATGTTCATGAACTCGAAAATTGAAGTTCAGTTTTTTTCACTCTCTTATATTTAAACGTCTTCCAATGGGCGGTACATATTCTGTACAAGCTAACTTCATTTTGATTAATTAAGTTGCAAAACAATTTGCTTTAATTTTTAGTTGTCATTTATGATTATTTTAAACGTGAATTGGTAATTTTTGATTTTATTTTACAAATTTACGTTAGTACTCGAAATTTAGGGATGAATTAGTTTGTGCTCTGTAAATTCCCAGGAAATTGCTTTTTGGATGAGATATTCACACTATACCTATCATATTAGGTACCTAAATATTATCTAGAAACTGATATTCGCAGAAATAAAGAGTACGGATGGATTCATACAAAAAAGTCTTTATTGAGTGAAAGCGCAAAAGATCATCTGGAATAGGAAACAGATGTTCTAAAGTAAGGGATATGATATAGGTTCCGCTTGCTTATACAATTTTATCGAGCAGTTAGACATGTTCATTTCTCAATCATCATTTGTTTTGGCTTTTATGTTTTGTCGGAGGATACCAACATATAAAACGGTTTTTGCCTATAACATCCAATGCATGTAAAATGGTATTTAAATCAAAGAGGCAAACTACAAAACTCGAATGATATCCTCACTTTTCAGAAGTTCACCCACAACACAAATCCGACGGAGTCTGCCACTACCGTTCAGAAGATGGAAATTTCTAATGGCACCTCGGATTAAAGAGAAAGGATTACTTCCTGTCAATAGTATTCGACGGTGACGATATTTTCAACAAAAATGTGGAGCACAATTCCTTCAATCAGAATAATTCCGCCCAACACGAAAACTCGAAAGTGACCGAAACAGTCTCTCTCCTTGATATAGCTAAGAAGAAAGATAACCCCTACCGGCTCCCAGAATCATTCATCACATTTAAATGACTCTCATTAGTGAAGAAGACGTTGCTCCATTGCTGATCTCTCCTATCTCTATGCTCTCTACACCAATGGAGGCGCCACTACCAATGGGCGGACGGGTGTCAGCTTTATACGTTATTCGAATGGTAAATAGGCCAGTTTTAAGAACATGCCTGGCCACAGTAACCCATGACACTAGATGTCCGTTTGCCACACTGAAGGGCAGACCATGTTATCCATGGATTTCAGGTGTTTCTTTTCGTTTTCTAAAAGCCATAGGAGTTATTTTTCTTTGAAAAGTATCACCAGCAGAACTATTTCTAAGGAATGCTCTACAAGCATCGATGTGTATGATGTCAAACTGCTCCACTGCATTTGTCGCATTCCTCTTCTCTTTGAGTTTACCAATAATTCTTGCTCCTGTAAGTCCACAAGAGGGCTTCTTCTATTCATGTTTCATTTGAAATTAACATGGACTTGCACCAAACTTGTTTTGTTAGTTCATGTTTATTTTGTTTGTCTCTATGGGTTACACTGCAGCAACTAAAGTGCTCTCCGTGATATCTTGTTGATATTTTCTTACTCTAAACATTTTTAAATAAATCGTGTTTGTTCTGCTAGTAATTCGAGCCACTTTCGAAGCTTATTGGCTGTATTTTTTCTGAATGTAGTCCGATTTTAAGTTTCTTGCACTAATGCAGAAATTGCAATACTTTTATTTCTTCGATTTAATCAATACGTGGAGATACCTACAATATATCCTATGAATTCCAGCGTCCTCTTCTATGCTCATGACAGTGTTAAAATCTCTTCTAATAAATGGGCCGCGGTGGCCTAGTGGTATGGTCTCGACCTCGGGACCGGAGGGTCGCAGACTCGAAGCCCGATTCTGAAGATCCGCCGTGTATGGGGCCCGCTGCACGTTAAATTATACGTAGTGGCCAAACGCCCCGCCCCCGCTGGCGTGGCGCGGAAGCTTGGAGAGGGGGCGCACGCCCAGGCGCCGTCCTCGTCATCTGACCGCGGCTCAAAATTAGGAGGTCAGTCCCTAAAAAGCCCTCGTGTTGCTTCAAAAACAGGACGTTAATCTAACCTAAACTAACCTCTTCTAATAAATAGTTTTTCTGCTAAAAATTGAGAGTTTGACCTTAATGATTAGGTTTATGTTTTTATTTTCACGAAGCAAGCATAATTTTTTAAAGTTGATTACTCCCTATATTTGCTGCATCAAAGTGCTCTTCAAAATTTCTGTCAATTTTTGCTCAATCAGTATTTGCGAATTTAAAATACACTGGCATACAAAAGTTAAGGAACATTTCGTAAAATGCGAGAAATTTGGAAATAATAAGAAAACTATGTTTCAAAATCAGTTCTGGAGAATCGTGTGACATTCAATAGAGTATCATATACATATTACAGTGAAGATTCGGTCACGAGAGCAATTAGGGGGACCACGAGAACGGGATGAATGCGAAAATGTAGTTCCACCCATCCTGTTTCACAGAAAGCTGATAACGAGATGTAACTTTTATCAATGGTTGTGGTTTAATGTGCTTAATATTTACATGCATTTTCTTAAGAATAGCACAAATATTCGGGAAGATATAAATGTTTATTTAAAAAATCCCAAATTTTTCCGCATTTGTTTTGCTTATAACATGCAGAGTTTTCATTCAAGTTATTCGAAATTCGCAAAACACTTGACAATATATTACAGAAGTATTGTATTAAACTTTGAAGTAAATACGTTGAATATTACAGAAAATATGAGTATTTGTACTAAATAATTTTTTACTGCGCACGTGCAAGACATGCCGGAATTTTTCTTTCATGACTTCAAAGCCATATATATAGGGCAACTTAAAAAAAATTCCAGTTGAATTCCATTAAAATTCAGAAAGCTGTCGGCATTTCAGTGAGGTGAATTTCAATTTTTCTTTAATAGAAGCTAAATGATGAGGGTTCTTGTACAAACTGATGTTTTTTAAATTTGAATCTTCTAACAGTAATATTGAGTTTTAGTAAAATTGAATATCCTGAATACCATGAACACTTATAAATTAAATTCATTATTTAAATTACATTTTCTCGAATACCATTCGAAGATTAAAGTTTAAAAAATATCCGTTTGTGCAAGAACCCTCATCATTTAGCTTCCCTTAAAGAGAAATTGAAATTCACCTCAATGAAATGCCGACAGCATTCTGAATTTTAATGGGATTCAACTGGATTTTTTTTAGAGTTGCTCTATATATCTGGCTTTGAAGTTATGAAAGAAATATGCAGCTTCGTCTCATACATGCGCAGTAAAAAATATTTAGTACAAACCCTCATATTTCCTCTAATATTCAACGTATTTATTTCAAAGTTTCAAACAATCCTTCTGTAACATATTGTCAAATGTTCTGTAAATTTCGAATAATTTGAAGGAAAACTCTGCATGTTATAAGCAAAACACATGCGGAAAAATTTGGGATTTTTTAAAGAAACATTTATATCTTCTGGAATATTTGTGCTATGCTTACGAAAATACATGTAAATATTATGCACATTAAATGATAACCATTGATGAAAGTTACATCTCGTTATCAGCTTCCTGTGAAACAGGATGGGTGAAACTACATTTTCGCCTTCATCCCTTTCTGGTGGTCCCCCTAATTGCCCTCGTGACCGAATCTTCACTGTAATATGTATATGATACTCTATTGAATGTCACACGATTCTTCAGAACTGATTTTGAAACACAGTTTTCCTATTAATTGCAAATTTCTCTCATTTTACGAAATGTTCCTTAACTTTTGTATGCCAGTGTATAACAGTATAGATGTTCCACATTAAAAGTTATTAATACAACCAAAGAAGAAATATAATATAACGATGAAGTTTTCCCAAGACATTGAATAAAATATAAGCATAGTGTAAAAACTTTGAGGTCACTTATGGTTTAAATCTGAGACATGAATGACTTTTACTATACAAAACGCTTTCACTTAAATTTCTATACTTCTTTTAAATATTATGACCGAATCAAGCATGCAGTATCCTGTCTCCCCTGTTCTTTACTTCTTTAAATACACGAGTAAATTCTCATACAAAATCTCATCAAATGATTCCTATTTAATCTATAGAGTTTAGAGTTTATAACAAAATATAAATTTTAATCAAATGAATCATGGTATTCTATTAATTATGTGTTTTTGAATACTTTGTCAAACACTTTATTCAAGAAACAGCATTTCTTTTCTTAAATCTACTGCTTTTTATAGGGATTCGAGCTCCGAATGATCGTATATATTTCGAATATAATGTAATGGTAAGTATTTCGTATAAAGTATATATCTTCCGTATCTGAAAAGATTATATTTTCTGAGATAAACATATATCAAAGGAAGATACGCATTTCTTATCGTATTACCCATCTAATGCCAAATTCACGGCATCTTTTGTCTACAATAATTAGTGAAATAGTTTCATTTGTATTAATCTGTCAATTATGAATTTGAATCTTCTCACAGAAATTTCAAAAACAAACACAGTGTGAAATTCAATTTATAAGTGAGACTATGAGTGAGTGAACTTTCCTAAGCTTTTCCATTTATTCGCAAAAATTCCATTATTATTTTTTCTCTTGCCCTTAGTTTGACATTATATTCTAATTTTAGGCTGTAACAAACATGTCACAGATTCGCTAATATTTCAAAGTCACATAAGTATTGTAATGACATTGCTGATCTGTGGCTTCACTTTAGCACTATATTGTCACAATTCAATGACTAGTTGATTAATTACACAGCTACTCTTGATGAAGATTTAATTTTGCTTGATTAACGTCCTGGGATGAAATTAGTAGGATGCGGAGGACGCATCTGCTTTGCACCAATTCGTGAAATGCAAAACAGTTTGTATATATTTCACTAAATTCCGATCTGTGCTTGCATTGCAAACAGAATCAATACCAACCTAACTGACTTGAAATTATACATAGATTGATATATTAAAATCTTCATAATTTTTTTATCATTGCTAATTGTATAGGTGCTACACAAAATCAGATAAAGTTTTATTAATCTAATATTTGTTTAATAAGCTTTCAATTAAATAAAAATATAATCAATGGCGCCTTTTTGAAAAGGGAAACATATTAGTTTTCGGCTTAGTTAAAAAAAAAATAAAGTTAAAGATTTTATTACTACTTAAGCTACATTTCAGCAAATATATAATTCAAAATACTTTATCTTCCTGTTTCATTAAATGTTTTAAATATTCTGAGACAAATCAATATTCCTATTTTAATTCATGACGGATGAAATTTTTAAGAAGAATTTAACAGTGATATGTGTGCGTATAAAACATGTTGTACCTTATTTCCCAGGAGTCAAACAAGAACTCGAAATAAACATTGTTCTACAAATCGTCTTTTTTCAGATATTCCACTAAATAATAAAGCTTTGGGAAAATTTTATTCCTCTAACAATAAATTTAGAGGATTCAAGTATATTGAAGTTTGATTTTTCCCTATAGCTAACTTATTCATAATAAACTACCTCGTAGCAACAATGACAGAATCCAATGATAATAACTTGCCGATAGTTGTACCTACATTCGAATAAGGATCAATATTCTTAACAGTGTTTTTATAATTTATGAAGGTTGGAAGTTTCAGATAGTTAAAAATGGTATACCTATTTATCAAAGCAATTGTATCTTTGCTGATGCCCATTACCCATCTAAGAAGAATTCCCCAAAATAAATGCCATCCCATGAAAATGTTTCATTGCAGACTTCCCAGCAAATAATATAGCTTTTCGAGAAAATTTGCTGCCTCCGATACTCATTACGATTCCCGAGGAGATATTTAAAATGAACATTTTCCGATTCGTTACAAAGTTTCCCATCACTGGGTAACAGATAAATTTTTCTGGAAACTTCTTTTTTCGGGCGAATCTTTCTTTGCATTTACTTTTCTGATGGAAGAGAATAACTTCCATGTGAGCAGGGCATACGTATGCACAAAGGGAATCCGAGAAAGATGCATTGCAGTAAAATGACACGCATTTGACTTCTTTTCCTATTTCACTTATGGAGCAGCTTGATGTAAATGTGGACTTCGCATGCAAAGTGATATTTAAGATGACTTTCCTCTCTTGATATAAACTAGAAATGTCTTTATGTAAATGATGTTAGCATTTCACGTTGTGATGATAATGATTTCCATCGGAATGGAAAGGGGCAGAGACAAAGTAGGATATAGAAAGAAAACTTCAGGTCGTAATGACGGTACATTTTCTTTGCAGTACTCTTTCTTTATATTGAGGTATGCGTTTTCATACATATGTTCTGAACAATTGTATAAATATCGATGCTGATCAAATATGTCATTAAATATTTCAGATTTGTATTATCGAAGAAAAATAGATCAACTTATTCTGCAATTTATGCATTAAAATATTGCCGCTGGATTGCGGAAATTAGGATATATACAGATTATCTATGTAATTATATAGGTGATAATCTAACCATAACCGATAGAGTGAGAAAAAGTGTTTCATTTTTTTACATTACCTAGTTAATCATCAGATTACCTAGATAATCTGCTCATTACCTATTAGGCATACGTTGATGTATAAATAAAGATCTTTGCTCCAAAAACATTAACGTATTTACGCTTATATAATTACTCATATAAACAAGTTAGATAAACCAGGTACTACTGATTGGGAAACAGGCTATACTTTTATTTTATCAAGTTATAAATAATTTTAAGTAATAATCTGCTGCTTGTAAATAGAATATAAAAAAAATTATTGACCCATAATGCTATTTACTTACTTTTCGAAAAGAAAGAAGCGAACTCTTGAACTTAACTATCAGATTCGCTAGCCTCACTGGGAGGCAGGCCGGTACGGTCTAAGCTCCCCTTGACAACCACGAAGGCCTGTCTGGAGGCGGTTGGCTTCTTTGAGAATGAGGGTTCTGAGATCCTCTCAGGAGACAAGCGCAGTGAGGCGTCCAATTATCCTTGCCAACACAGCCCATTTCCGTGCGCCTTAGGGGAATTGATAGGGAGGTGGGGTAATGACTACCCAGGTTGGGAGGTCCAATTCATGTCCATCCTCTCAAAAGAGCAGCCGGTTTTAAAGGAAAAGTCGCCTCAGTATTAATAGAGTACATTACCTAGTAAAGTGGGAAAACTCTTATTTTATAAATGATTCGACATTTTAGAGGAACAAATTGGTAATCTGCAGATTAACAAGGAAGGTACATTAATGGTTTTCAAACTTTAACGGAAACAAAACCACACAGTTTCTGGTGAGCGTGCTTTCCTCAGACGCAATCTTTGATTCTCAAACAAGATACACATGATTTATGTCAAAATTCTTAAGTTGTTGTTGGTGGTGGTATTAGTTGGTTCCAAAAGTGGTGATGTCAGACTGCTGCACATTTATATTTCTTATTACAGTGGTACCTCAAGCGAGTGACAGTCACGGGACCAAGAGTCCGTTTTAGGAGTGTCCTTATTGGGAGGACAAGCTTTTTTATAAAAAAAGTTTTTTCACTTCTATTTGGATACATGAAACTATTTTTATCGCTTAGTTAGAATAATTTTGAAATGTTTGCCAAAATAATTGAAAGTTTTCAAAAAATACCTGTCCACTATCAGAGGAATAACATGGATTGTCTATTTAGAAGGACTGCGACTCGTAATCCGTTAATTAGAATGGTGTCCCTTTCAGGAGTGTCCGTTAAGGAGGTACCACTGTAATATGAAATCATTATTTTGTAGCAACTTAAAGTCACAATGGAGTTATAATGGTAAAGTAAGATGCATTTCATGTACTACTGACATTTTAATTTGAAATTCATTGCGAATCTTATAGGATGAAGACGTAACGTCACGTATGTAATATCTACTCAGTCAGACATAAATGTATGATATGTACTGGACTTAAAAATTGCAAACAAATAGTTTTCGGAACTTTGTTTAGAAGACGAAGAAACAACAACATATAATTCTTTTAAAAAAAATTATTAAAAATATTTCCTTGAAAAAATTCGTCGAAATAACACTCTGTCAACATAAATTCACTTCTAATAAAATTTATGTTCCAAATAAAAGGAAACAATTCCGTAGAGTTAAAGATCTTTGTGTGTGGAGTGTCTTAATTCAAAACTTTTCATTTTAGTAAATTTAATGGGTAGTTTCCAAAGCAAGAAAAATATATTTTTTATCCCAGACTGTAGAATTTAGGCTGAATAATATTAATGACATGAACATTGTCAGTGTGAGTAATTAAAAATTATAACTAAAACCAGACAGGTACACTGTACAAGATATTTAGAAAAATCATTTTGATACAAATTTTGACTTGTGACATCTGGAAATAAATAGTTATGGTTTTGAATGATTCAGTTTAAAAAACAATAAAATATACTACAGTATTCACAGTTCATATCATTTTCTTCAAACTAAACATTTTTCTGTTCGTTGTGCGTTTATATTAATGCTTGCTGCTTCAATTCAAGTAATTATGTAGAAATCAGTTCATTTACCTTAAATTCATTTAAACATATGTATCCAAATTGATTTAATGGAAAGTACAGCCTAGTGAAAATGAGATGTTATGGATTTTTCATAAATTGTTTAAATAAGAGGTTTAAACAAATTCATTAACAGAAATGAAATAATATAGACTCCTTCAACATTTTTTTGTCCAGTTAAGAAATCCATTTTTTTCATAAATTTTCTTTCATTCTTGTAAATTGA
>BGPR01000417.1:627301-643093 GCA_013235015.1 Araneus ventricosus
ATTGTGCATTAAATGAATACGCATTTGTAACAGAACAATAATACAGACAACACTGGTCAACAAAAGAGTTAGAATGTGCCTACCCCATGGATTAATCATTTGTGCTGCCAGTCATTTTCTTCAAACTCATTATTGCTCATTGAATGCACGGCCCACGCTTTGGCACCGACAGACAAAAGTTTACCACAGTTAGTGCGAACAGAGCATTAAAATATCGGAAAATTGCTCGACATTTGTCTGTACGTGGCAGTGCGATGAAAGTCAGAATGTCATTCTTTGCGTCTCGCCGGCCGGGTTAACGAGAGAATTGCGCCGCCTTCGATAAATATTGAGTTTCAGCCTTCATGACCAAAACGGCTGAAAAAGCGAATATTTTCGTGCTATGTTGAATAGTATATGGAGTTGTGCCCCTTCATCTTTTCAGGAGATGATACTTCATGTTATTTTGCGTTACTAGCAAAAGCACCGTCACTTAGCGATATTGTCGGATTACGGAAATTGATGATAAAAAAAATAAAACTAAATTTCTAGTTTTCTTTCTCCACGTTTACTCTCAATTGTTTCAGGTTTCTGAAGATGGAATTATGCAATGGTGCTCACTCACTTCGATAGTCATCATAGAAGCTGGGGACCTTTGCACTTTCACTCTGTATGAGTCACCATTTTTCAGAAACTTTTCTCCGTCGGGCGCAATTCCCTGAGATGAGGCTACGCCTTTTGCAATATATCGGTGTGGACTCAGGCTTCAGTTCTTTTGCGTGAGAAGAGTCTGGTAGATGATTGCTCGATAACGTGCTTCAGTATTTCATCAAATTCTTTCTTTATTATCTTTATACCAAACATCGCATACTGTAACCTTCAGTTTCAATTCATCTATGTTGTTTGATCGTTATTAATATCGCTCAGTGCCGAATTTCTGTGTCAATGACCACAAAGTTTGTCAGCAAGCGAATCTTTCAGTGAAAACAATCAACCCCTCACTTTGATAATAAATGTATGAAAGCTATCAAGTGTTTTAAAAACGCATTGGCTATAAAGATTTGTATCAGTCGTTCATCAGTTGCTGCTTCTTCCGGTGCCTGCCAGGCCTCAACATTTGGCTCCGCCAGACAGTTCTAGTCGCAGCTGGGGCACAGTACCGACCAAAGATTAATTATCAGACACAAATAATAAATTGGCTCTGATTCTCTGTTCGTCGAATTTGAAACAAAATCGGTTACTCAAGATTCAATACGTTAATAACAATGAATTTTAAAGTTAAGAGTCAGAACACATTGTACAAAAATCTATTTTTAGAGCCGTAATGGAAGTTATTCTTGTCATTTGTCTATTGTGTCTTCGAAACATGCTTTTTTGCATAAAATATTTCAGTCAATATGATACCATCCACAGCGAACAATACATTCTCTCATGTCATTTCACTACATCTTTCTCCAATAAAGTTCGCAAGAACAGGAATAGGACACACGTCGTTAAGCTCGGGGATATTTCCTTGATGAATTCGTTATTTATTACATCGAAATAAAACAGCTGAAGCTGTTGCTCAGAATCAATGCATC
This sequence comes from Araneus ventricosus, assembly GCA_013235015.1. Lineage (NCBI taxonomy): Eukaryota > Metazoa > Arthropoda > Arachnida > Araneae > Araneidae > Araneus > Araneus ventricosus. Next base: position 628,861 of record BGPR01000417.1, read on the forward strand.
GTTATCAGAAGCTGGGATATGCTCTTCACATTCTCGTTACTTAATAATATCATCCGTCGTGTGCCCAGTTCACCATCCTTGCGCATGCGAACTGCACAAACACGGCCAGGTGAAGACGGTAAAACCTCGACACATGTTTCACAACAGAGCATCGACGCGCATCACCTGGGATCAACTTCACATAGCCGACAACGCCGAAGCTCAGTTCGTGACACCGTGCCGAATTAAATGGTTTAATAGCACGGACTAAAGAAAATTTTTCATGTTTGTTTTGCGGCAGTCAATGGCGACTACCGCGCTTCCAGAAAATCTATACCACGCGCCGTACTCCCGGAAGAACAACAGAAAAGAGGTCGCATTTAAATAAAGTTGGGGCCCTTCAGTATTTAAATATTTCAACATTTAAAGTGATGCCGACCATTCCCCTGATACGCCATGAACTTTCTCAATTTTATTCTTTGAGAAGCATATCATATGGTCAGTCTAAAGTCAAGATCTCCTCATATTGGAAACGACGAATATCATGAATTTAAACAGTCGAACAGAGTCATTATTAGCACACCTCATCTGCAAGACGTTGGTAACTATCTCACTTTTGCTTACAACATATACTATGCTCATCTCCACTTTATTTAAATTCAGAAAATATCATTTTCTCCATCAATACTCTTTAAAGCCTGACATAATAATTTTAATACTGAAGAAAAAAAGCCGTAATTTGAATACGAGAATGCCGTTAAATTTCATAACATATTATAAATCATAAATTTGAAAGTAAATGTCATACTCTTTAGAAATATCAAAGGCCTCGTTATTAGGCTTATTTGCCAAGAAAAAAGACATAATGAATTGAGGCTAATACTATCTTCGATATCTCAAACTTTTTTAAAAGAAAATAAAAAATCATTGCTCAATATTTGGCAAGAGATTTTCTGATTTTCAGAAACAAATTCTGAAAGATTTTCTAAATATGCTTGACAACGCTACCGTTTCAAAGTAAAATATATCTCAGAAATATAAGAGCCAGATTTACATTTTCAAACACATGATATTATTTATTCCGATGTCTTAAAAAAATCTTTTAACATTAGTATACAAGCCAGTTGTATATTCTTTACAGTTATGTTAGCCCCTTATTTCTTTATCATAATGCATCTTTATTGACTTTTTGCCTGCTTGAATGATAGATTTTAATTTGTTGTGTTTAATGAATAATATATTATGGACCTAATGTTATTCTTATCATCACCTCACTATTCAGGTTAAATATCAAAAAATAGGGGAACACTGCCGCCATTAAGATTATTGATGGCTGTGAAAAATATGTTTAAACATGCCGAGTTGCATCGTTGAGTACTTCGAATGAATTTACATATATTTTTGTGTCAGAAAAGAAAAAAAATCATATAGAATCACGCTTTAATAAAGTTGAAATTTTAAAATAGGCATGTGATGGTTTATCGTTAAATTTCATACATATGAGGCGTACTACTAATTCTGCTCCAAACTCTAATATCAGAGTATCTAGGGTCTTTTACGTAGCTCCCTGTGTCACTTTCAAACTCATGTTTTCCAGCGTGCTGGAGGTATAATCTCATTTTTGGCACAGTTTATTAATAAAAGAATTAATAGCTTCACGCCGACAGATGGCGTCTTCATACCTTTTTTCCGAACGTCACTAATATCTCCTGACTGGTTGTCTTCCTCATTCAAGAGAATACGATTTTTTTTTCCAGTGACTGCTTCAGGTTCCAACCAGAGATGGTGTCAAAGTCATCAATTGGTCGATAATAAAAGAAATTAAGCGCAATACTGGCCTGTGTTTGCTATACATATACATACAGTTGTTAGTTAGCGTATATATGCTATTACATACATACATATTACATGTAATGTTCACTTGGCTCTTATTTCTAAAATCATCTTTAAATTCGTTTGTTCGGCCGGAGTGTGTCTCCTCTCAATATTACTATTACTGCTAGTCATTTTAACAGTTCTGACGTTACGCATTTCCATGTAAACATTTTACAATTATCGAAAATAAGGCCATTATTCCTCATTCTTGACGCGTTCACTGGAAATAGTTTCACCTCGAGAAAATCAGTTTCTTGTCTTCTGTTGCTTTAAGAATTCAAACTCGATTAGCATGCATCTCCTTCATTCTCCCATAATAAAATGCAGAAGTTAGAAGACGGTCTTGTATTAAAGACTACAACAAGAATACATTATATAATATATATATATATTAGTAACATATACTTGGAAATTAGCCCTTTATAATCAATATCTTTGTTTTACGAAATGGTCGATACTATAGAAAAATAATATCACACGATAATACACTTCATAAAGATTCCAGATTTCAAACGGATTACAAAATATATGAGCGTCATAGTCTGCAGATCTGTTAAAACCTGTTGAGACATAATTTCCTTTTTCATTTGAAACGAATAAATAAAATCAAAATACTACAAATTGTCAACTATTTCTTAACGACAATTAGGATGGCATATGCATGAGAAGAGTGTCATGTCACCTCATCAAGCGGGTCCATCAAGTATTGAGATATTATGTTTTCTAGACATTAAACAATAGTGCCTGGTTAACCGATCCTCAAGATTAAACCTCGGATTTGCCGAAATGCCTGATCGGAACCAAAACCAAAAACATGTACTGGATCGCTCGAAATAACGCAAAACAGAAATTTTTGCAGGGGATATTCCCAATTAAAGTCTCTCACAGAGGAGAATTTTAAATGCCAGAAATAAATGTACAGAGTTATTACAGTATTACGTGTTACCTTATACGAGGTAAATTGAAATCGATGAAATTAAATTAATACCAAAAGAAAATTTAGTGGCGTAAAGCCATGTCAATAGGGAATTGATATCACCTGGTCATTGAGACGCGGTTACTTTCCGCACGTACCAGCCAAAAACAAGCGACGTCCCAAGTCCCAACCAATTGGGTCACAGAATTTGCATTATCAGATGCAAGACAATAGTGTTCCAATTATACTCGAAAACATGTCCTCGAATGCGCTTCATATTTGCTTATTACCTGCTCAGTACTTGAAATCATTCTTGTTATCACTCGTATATTGAAAGAAATTTTACTTGTTTAGAGAACATCAGCGATAATCAACGTATTATCGTATGACGATCAGAAAGTTCGGAAGATTAGTCAGCCAACTAAAGTTAAATGCATCTCAGCAGGTCTGTCGATCAGTAAAAGTTTTAAATGATCAATATTCCTGAAACTTTCAAATTTGATGTATGACTATTTTACAGCAACAGTAGCCGCAAAAAGTCGTAGTCATTTCCAGATAAGTTTCACCTCGATTTTGTGTCTTGAATAATATTAGAACTAAGAAGCCACAGAGGTTATTTTTTTACCTTAGGCGCCTCGACAGAAAATTTGTCCAATAGACTCTCACGGCAGGGGCTTATATTAAGCTGCCATTAGGATTTCTCCTCCAATTCTTTCCATTTGTTGATAAGTTTCTTTCTACTTTTATTTTGCTGTTTAAGCTTTTAATTGGAATTCTCTTGTTGGTTATCTTATGATGGATTGGTAGTGTAGTAGATGTATACAACACTGGATGCGCTGTTTGGTTTGTGCGCAAGGTATTGTTTCATCATTGTACATTTCCTGTTCTCATTTTTATTTTTGTTTTTTGATTTTTTTTTTCTTTGATTTTCATTGTTTTTTACATTTATTGTTTAACATTTGTAATTTTCATTGTTTGTTTGATCATCACGTTCATTTGCAGAAAGCAGAAAAAAGTTAAAATTCATTACTTTATGTACCCTTTTAATTCAATAATCAGATCCAGTACTAGTGATCTCTAATTTTGTTCCATTTTCTCATCAGTCTTGTATTGTTTCTTACTTTTAAAATATTTTCATCTCATTCATTTTTCGCGATTTCAATAAAGGTAAGAAACCACTACTGAAAATCAAATGTGCTCTGAAGTCGTTCTTCATTACGCACAACTCGAAACCCAATAAATGTGACGTCATCTGCTTACCGAATGAAATTTTAGGAAATATTTTGTTTAATCACTTTAACGTCTTCTTTCCTTGCATTAATCACAGAAATATTCTAGAGATCCTTGTTCCTCCTGAAAAGAATATGAATTTATTTGATAGTCTCCAAAATGTTCAACTGACAAAATTGTTTCACTGAATAGAAAGATATTGAAAAATTTATGGAATGTAAATATTTGCCTTCTCTTCTATGATATGTTAACAAAGAAGAAGTTTTCAAAAATAACACATTTTGCGTAAATAATACAGCAATCCTTTATTTACAAATTGTTTATGTTTTACCCCTTACGCGAAAAAACTTAGGCTAGAGTTTTATAAAAATTGTTCTTATAATTTTCTTAACTCATAAAAATGAAAGTCTAATGTAATATTTCTTTCGATGCATCTCAGAAAAGTCAACAATGAATGTCTCGTCATTTTTAGTTCAAAAAACTTAAATCTAAAATGTTTATACTAGTTTCAATACCCTTTGAAGCCGAATAAAAAAAATATCAATATTTCATATATCTTATAATCACAATAGTACAAGTGAAAGTGTTCATCTCACCCGTTTGATTTGAGTCTATAAATAATGTATATTAATGCGACCACTATAATTGTCATACAATTGATAAATATTCATCACTAATGTTAAAATTACCTAAACTTTTGACGAATATTCAATTCTAATAATGAGAAAACTTTCCGACCTCTTTCATGAATTCAACAACCGCTTTAAATATTTTATGAATTTTAACGTTCGCTTCATCAACTCCGGTCAATTTCTTCATTAATATTTTTTTATCTTTCCAGCTTATTAAAGAACAAAAAAGTACATCAATAAAGTTTTAAGTCATTATAAAAATAATTCTTGATTTCCTTCGTGTAACTTTTTAGAGAATGATCCATATTTGCGTTAAATAATTTTGTTTGTGCAAAGTTCTATGTCCACTCAAATATTTCATTATATATACGATTTTAAGCAGATTCCCCTTAATGTACCACCGTCATCTTCTTCGAATTGTTTTATTAAACAGTTCCTTATGTCTATTTTCTTTAACTTCGATAGAGCTATACTAGCATTCCTAGTTCCTCTCAATAATGAGAAATTTTCCAAACGAATCAGTGAAAGAAATGATCTTTAGAACGTTCAGAAGAACATTCAATTGTACCTATTTCCGCAAGTATCTTCATTTCTGTGAGACTTACTAGCTTTTCACCATTTTCATAGCCTCTTCTCGAATAATCAAAAAGTTTCAAAGCACTATTGTTACTCAAGTCATAAGTAGTTTCAATTGTTCCACATTTTTTATATACATTATAGGAATAAATAGTCTTCCTTTCGAATATCATTATTATTTGGTATCATATTAATGAAATAGTGCCGTATTTTAAATTCGATATATTATGAATTAATAAATATTTTATGTCGATAGAGGAAAATGTCATTTAGAACCAAAATTACAAAAAAGATATTTAAAAATTGTTTGTCCGTTTTTTCCAGCCGCACATCGAATTGTCATTTTTTTAAGCACCCTTATAGTTAAATTGCTTCATAGATGTTATGGTTCCTATTAGCCACAGCGACGATAATCCATTAATATCTCGTTTGCGTCTCTACTAGATATAGCCGAATGAAAGCACATCTTCAGTTCAATAGTGAATATCTGGTTTCAAATGGTGAACAAAGTAACATAAAAAAAATTTAAATGTCATCTTTACTAGTCAACAAAAAAGAAAAATTTATTTTAGAATTTTTCTTGATAAAACTAAAATAATTAATAATTCTAATTAATGAATATTGTTTGAAAAAACCGTATTGTCATAATTACAAAAATGTATTTGGTCTCGAGCGGATTTAGTTTCAAATATAATTGCCAAATAAAATTTAACAACACGAATGGCTCATCTGAATGTCGTAGGCACATGAAAAATGCTCGTCATTCGTCATTCAATTGCATGTTGCGTTTATGCACTGTGCAATAAACATATACTTTTTTCTCCTGCAAGCTGCACCATGAAATTATACACAAAATAGGCAAGTTTAAATATCTCATCTGGTTACTGGAAACTGAGATTCTTGTGTCGATAATATGACATTGGTGATTGCTATCGTTGCGAGGTTTATCAAATAAAATTAATTACCCCACACGAATTAATATCTGAAAAACTGGCATAATGACCGCAACAGTCTGTTGTAAGTCAAAAGCGTATTTGAACTTATGAAAGTTTAACGATTGAGGTTTGAACAAGATATATAAATAGGTTAGTTGTTAAGGATATGTTGTTGTTACAAGGGTTACAAGGCTACATACATACATAGTTAAAGGTTAGGGGAGAGTCAATAGTAGAATTGAAAACCGCACTGTTAACATGCCAAATTTAAAAAATGTTTAAAAAAGTAAATCTCTGATTTGAAATGGTTTGAAAATTATGCATGATGCAAAGTGAAAAGCTCACTATAAGAATGAAGAAAATTTTATGAAAAATGGATTTCTATCCTGCGACAAAAAATGCCGAGTTCATATTATTTCATTTCACTAAACAGATTTTGTTTAAAACCAATTTTACGAATACCTATGAAAATTCATAAATGACATTTTCTTACTGCATTCATTAATAGCCTTGGTTCACATACTAAATTTAGTTTGCTGGTGCAACGAACGATTCTCACATAATCATTGAATTGAAAGGTGCTAAAGACATAACGAAAATAATTAAAAGAATAGAAAATGTTTTAGTTTCGAAGAAAATGATTTGAATTGTGAATAATAAAGGAGAGAATGTTTTTAACCGAATTATTCAAAACTGCTAACTATTTATTTTCAGATGTCAATAAGTCACCAATTTTAAATAATGTTCGGTTTTAAGTTAATTTTATCATTATCATCGACACTACCAATGTCATAGTTTTCACATTCGTTCACCACAGTTCGGGGATGTGTCGGTTTTCGCTTTTTATGGGAAACAATTATACTGGTGTAACATTAAATGAAAAGTTTCGATGGCGACGAGCTCCTACTAATAAAATATCTTAACTTTGTTTAATCGTTTCCTTTTACAGATTCTTTATTAGAAGGATTGATAATTTGTTGATAGAGTGTTATTTCATCTAGCCTTTTTTCATGAAATAGTTTTTATCAATTTTTTCAAAGAATTATATGTTGTTGTTACGGCACAATGACAAGTTCGAAAATCATTATTCAAAAAAATTTTTTTCAAAATATAACATGTTATTTATAAATTGATCGAAGTAGATATTACAGTTACGTGACGTTGAGTTCGTCCGTCCTAAGATTCGCACGAATTGAAGAAGGTGTTATTGAATATTTTGCTCTGAATATAATTTATTCAGATTAGTGTTGCATTCAGGTTTGACGATTATTAGCAGCTTTTATCGACATCTCCTTATGGACACTTGATTGTTCATTATTTTATTATACGTAGTTCTTCATATTCATAAAGAGCCTCTTTGGGATAGTGGGACAGGTATTTTGAAATGTTTGCCAAAATAATTGAAAGTTTTTCAAAAAATACCTGTCCACTATCAGAGGAATAACATGGATTGTCCTATGTAGAAGGACTGCGACCCGTAATCCGTTAATTAGAGGTGTCCGCTATTCGGATGTCCGTTAAAGGAGGTACCACTGTAATATGAAATCATTATTTTATGCACACTAAAGTCACAATGGATTATATTAGGTAAAAGTAATGCATTTCAAATGTACTTGACATTTTAATTTTAGAATCATTGCGAATCTTATAGGATAAGACAGATAACGTCACGTATGTAATATCTACTTCAGTCAGACATAAATGTATGATATGTATGGACTTAAAATTGCAAACAAATAGTTTTCGGAACTTGTGTTAAAGCGTAATGAAACAACAACATATAATTCTTTTAAAAAAAATTATTAAAAATATTTCCTTGAAAAAATTCGTCGAAATAACACTCTGTCAAGCATAAATTATCAATCCTTCTAATAAAATTTATGTCCGTCAAATAAAAGGAAACGATTCCTGTAAGTTAAAGATCTTTTGTGGGAGTGTCTTTTAATCATCAAAACTTTTCATTTTAGTAAATTTAATATGGGTAGTTTCCATAAAGCTGAAAAATATATTTTTTATCCCAGACTGTGAATTTAGACTGAATAATGAAAACTATGACATTGAACATTGTCGGTGATGTAGTAATTAAAAAAATTAATAACTAAAACCGAACAGTACACTGTACAAGATATTTAGAAAAATCATTTGATACAAATTTTGACTTGTGACATCTGGAAATAAATAGTTATGGTTTTGAATGATTCAGTTTAAAAAAAACAACTAAAAATATCTCTAACAGTATTCACAGTTCAAATTATTTTCTTCGAAGCTAAAACATTTTTCTGTTCTTTTGATTGTGCATACGTTTATATTAATGCTTGCTGCTTCAATTCAAGTAATTATGTGAAATCAGTTCATTTGCACCTTAAAATTCATTTAAACATATGTGACCAAATTATTTAATGAAATGTGACACAGTAGAAAATGAGATGTTTATGGATTTTTCATAAATTATTCGTAAATTGGGTTTAAACAAATCGATTAACAATTGAAATGAAATAATATAGACTCCTTCAACATTTTTTGTCGCAGTTAAGAAATCCATTTTTCATAAATTTTCTTCATTCTTGTAAGTGAACTTCACTGCATCATGCATAATTTTAAACCATTTAAATCAAAGAGATTTACTACTTTTAAACTGATTTTTTAAATTTAGCATATTAACAGTGCAGTTTTCAATTCCTACTATTAGTTCACACTCTCCCTATATATATATATATATATATATATATATATATATATATATATATATATATATATATATATATATATATATTTATATTCAAAATTTTCAATCGTTATCAAAGATAGTTTTATTCATCCAACTTAAGTTCAAATACATTTTTAAACTTGTAGTGGATGACATTGATGTTAATACAGTTTTTTCAATTAATCGCATTGAATTAAATTAAATTAATTAATTTTACTTTATTAAAGCCCTCGCAACTTGTCGCTTAAATCGCCAAAATGGTGCTAAATTTATCGACTAATGTCATAAGTTTGTCATGCAGAATTAGGATCTCAGAGGAAACGACTTCTATAACTTGACAATATGGAATTTCATGGGTGTAATTTGCAGGAGGAAAAAAATATATGTTATTGCATCAGTCATACAACATAGCAGTTGGATGTGAATTGGCAGGCAGAGTTGTATTTCAGTGCGCAGTGTCTCTGACATTGATGAATTGATTTCGTGTGGATTAGGAGAATTTTATTTAGCAAATTGCTGTTTAAATTCATCCACCTCAAGTTCAAATACATTTTTTAAAACTTGTGTGTATGACACTTGATGTTAATGACAGTTTTTTCAACAATAATTCATTAATTAAATTTAATTAATTATTTTTAGTTTTATATGGAGAAAAAAATTCTAAAATAAAATTTTTCTTTGTTGACCTAAGTAGGAATTGACGTTTAAATTTTTTTTATATTACTTGTTCACCATTTAATTAGATGTCCACTGTCTAGTTTAGAGATGTGCTTTCGTATTGATTCAACTATATCTAAGTAGAATACTTGAGATGTTAATGGATTATCGGTCATATTGGTATGGAGTTATAACATCTATGAATGGCTTAGTTTTAGCTTATAAATTTAAAAATGACTTAATTCGATGCACGAATAGAGCGTGGAAAAAACAGTTCGTGAGCTATTTTTAAATATCTTTTTTTGTAATTTGGTTCTAAATAATTTATTTTTCCTCCATTTCAATGCATGAATTATCGAAAAATGAATTTATTAATTCATAATATATCAATTTAAAAAAATACAACGCTATTTCGATATCATATTCTTTATTCTACCATCAATAATGATATTCTTTTCAAAAGGGAAGACTATTTATTCACCTATAATTATAAGCAAAATATATTAAGGACAGATTGAACTACTTATGACTAGTGAAAGTGCTGTAAAACTTTCTTTTTGATTTTATTTCGAGAAAGAGACTGTATGAAAATGGAGAGTGCATTAAGAATCTACAGAAATGAAAGGGTATTGAGGAAACTGGCAAATTTCCAAATTGAATGTTCTTCAAGCATTCTAAGATAATGTTCTTTCACTATTAGTTCTTGGAAAAATTTTCTCAGAAACTTATTGGAAGGAAACAAGCGAATGGTGTATAGGTTTATCCCGAAGTTAAAAGAAAAATGATTAAAGAATTGTTTAAAGCAATTCGGAAGAAATTATTGGTGAACGCATTAGGGAATCTGTTGTAAAGAAATCGTATATACTAATGAAATAATTTTGGAGTGGACGGCATAGAAGCTTTACGAAACTTAAAATTATTTAGCAAAATATAGATCATTCTCTAAAAAAGTTACACAAGGAAAGTCTAGAATTATTTTTATAATAGACTCTTAAAACTTTTTATTATTATTTTTGTTCTTTAAAATAAGCATTGAAGAATATAAAAAAATATTAAAGTAAAAAGGAATTAATTGAAGTTGTTGAAAGGCAACGTTAAAAATTCATAAAATTTAAATGGCAGGTGTGCAAATTCATGAAACAAGTCCAGGAAAGTTTTCTCATTATTAAAATTAAATAAAGTTTCTCAAAGAATTTAGGTAATTTTAACGCCAGGTGATGAATATTTATCAAAATTATGCAAATGAATCTACTTATAGTAGTAGTATTAATATACATTATTTATAAACGGTGAAAAAGTGAACACTTTCCCTTATTGTACTATTGTGATATTAAGATATGAAATATTGGGGATATTTTTTTTATTACAGCTTCAAAGGGTAGTTGAAACTGTAGAGCTAAAACATTTTAGATTTAAGTTTTTGAACATATAAAAATGACGGACATTTCATTGTTGACTTTTTAGAAGAGAAGAATGCAAAAGAAATATTACATATTTAGACTTTCTTTCTTATTTTATAGTTAAAAGTAATGTTCCTCAAAAATTATAAGAATTTCAGTTTTTTTCTCATCTCAATTTCAGTTTTTTCTCGTAAGGGGTTAAACCCCTTAAAAACAATTTGTAATAAAAGGATGTTAAACGTATTATTTAAGGAAAATGTGTTCAATTTTTTGCAAAACTTCTTCTTTGTTAACATATCATAAAAGAAGAAAGGCAATATTTTACATTTCATAAATTATTTCAATATCTTTAACTTTCAGTGAAACAATTTTGTCAAGTTTGAAACATTTTTTGGAGACTATCAAAATAAATTCAAATATTCTTTTCAGAACAGGTGAAAAGATCTCATTAGAAATATTTCTGATTGATTAATGACAAGGAAGATTTAAAATGACGTTAAAGTTATTAATAAAATATTTCCTAAAATTTCATTCAGATTTAAGCAGATGGCACGTCAACATTTATTGGAGTTTCAGTTTGTGATTAATGAGGCAATGGGAAACTTCAAGAGCACATTTAGTTTAATCAATTTTAAATTGGTTTTCTTACCTTTAGTTGAAATCGCAGAAAATGATTAAAGGATGAAAATGTTTTAAAAAGTAGAAGCAGTAACAAGACTACAGTGGGAAATGGAAACAAAATGTAGAGATACATTAAGCACATATCTGGATTGTTTTATTGAATTAAAAAGGGTACATAAAGTATTATAGATTTTAACTTTTTCTTTCTGCGCAATTGAAGCATGATGTATCTAACAAGCACTAGAAAATTACAAATGTTAAAACAATAAATGTTAAAAAACAATAGAAAATCAAAAAAAATTTAAATAAACATTAAAAAAGAAAAAAAACCAGAAACAATATGAAACAGAACAAGTAATCAATGATGATAACAATACACCTTTTTGCGCGCCAAACGCAGCAGCATCCAGTGTTCGCATCATACATTTTACTACAACTAACCAACCCATCACTAAAGAATTAACCAACAAAAATTCCCCAATAATAAAATAGTCAAAAACACATAAAATAAAAAACTAGAAAGCAAAAGAAATAACAATCAAAATGGAAAAAATTGGAGGAGAACCCCAATGGCGGACTTAATCATAGAGCCACCCACCGTAGGAGTTCTAATTTGGACAAATTTTCTGTCGAGGGCCTAAGTAAAAAAAATATACCCTCTGTGGCTCTTATAATGTATCTAAATTATTATTCAAACAACAATAAAAATCGAATAAATTATCCTAGGTAATATGACTTTTTGCGGCTACACTGACTGTAAAAATGTGCGTAATACAAATTTGAAGTTTCAGGAATATGTGTAGTATCATTTAAAAACTTTTTACTGATTGTAGAACCTGCTGAATACTTCGTTGCTGTTAATTGGCTAACTTTCATTAACCACTCTGTGGATTTGTCCCTACGTCATCCTTGCATGGAATTATCATGTTCCTAAACATGTAAATTAAAATTTTCTTTCAAATACAATATAAATTGATAAAAAAATATTACAGTATAATCCAGGTAAACCGAAATATAGAGCGGAAGCCGTTCGGGATAACGATTTTTTCGGTTAAGCCATGAACATCTATTACTGTCTTGCATCTAATTACAGTATGCAATTCTGGTACCCCCGGTTGGGTTGGGAGACGTCACTTTCCCTTGCTGTTAACGTGTGCGGAAAAGTGACGTCTCCCAACCCAACCGGGGGTACCAGAGTAGACCCCCACGACGAATTCAAATCTCTCTTCTAAGGCTACACTTATATTTTTTATTAAATTTAATCCTCCATCGGGCACAATTTACCTCACAAGCAAAGGTAAACATTATCGCAATTAATACTGTTAATACCCATTAATTTTAATTCTAGCATTTTAAAATTAATCACCGACTTTCTTGGGGAGGCTTAAACGAAAAATTGGGGATATCCCTGCAAAAATTTCTCGTTTTTGCGATTATTTCCGTGCAGTACTGTACGTGTTTTTTGGATTTTCGATTTCAGAGGCATTTCGGATAATCCGGGTTTCGGTTAACCAGAGATCGGTTAACCGGAATTTTATTGTACTAGAAAAACATAAATATCTCAAATATTGATGGACCCTTTGATGAGTGAACATGACAGCTCATTCCCAGACCATATATGTCATCTAATTTGGTCGTAGAGAAAAGTGACCAATTTAGTAGTTATTTTTGATTTTTAATTTATTCGTTTTACGAAAATGAAAAATTAAAGGAAAAAATTATGTACTTTCCCCAAAATGTTTTTTTAGCATATTTCTGGTAATACTCATATAATTTTAATACATTTGAAATCTGGAATCTTTATGAAGATTATAATATAATTATTGGATATTATTTTTCTATAATGTCAACCATTTCGTAAAAACAAAAGGATATTTGATTAAAAAGGTTTATAATTTCCAAATTATATATATATATATATATAATGTATTCGTTGTTGTAGTCTTTAAATAACAAAAACAGACCGAGTTATATTCTAACTTTCATTTTATTATGGGAGAGTGACGGAATGTACGTACATCTGAGTTGAAGTTTTTAAGCCAAAAGAAAACAGAAAATCCCTGCTTTTTCTCATGTAGGGATTTAACAGATAGACATGTGATTAAAGTGAAGGGAATAAAAGCTATTTTTAGTAAATTACGTAAATGTTTTAGGGAAAATGCATGGCGTCAAGGAGTCGCTGATTTCACGATTTATGTGCGCATGGAAACGATTAAAATATTCTTTTAGTAATAAATATGCCAAAACGAGGGAGATTTAATATACCTCCAGCCCGGGAAATAGAACGAAACTGGAGTTTAAGAAAAGTGATTTTGGAATACATTAAGACTTTAAAATATAAAATATTAGAATTTGAAATAAAATTAAGTAAGGTTATTACATATATATATATATATATATATATATATATATATGAAATGTCTTCGCTATTGTAGTCGTTGAAAATAAACATAGGCCGAGTAATTAACTAATTTCTTTTTATTATCGATAGGAGAGTGGTGGACATACGGCCATCTCTGTTTAGGTTACAAGCGAAAGTCCACAGAAAAAATCCTTGTATTCTCTTGGATAAGGGAATAACATATGGACATGTGATCAAAGTGAAGGGAATATTGGGTATTTTTAATAAGTTACGTAGGCGTTTCAGGGAAAAAAGTCTGGTGCCAAAGAGACGCCGTCATGATTTTCTGTCGGCACGTGAAAGC
>BGPR01000418.1:9886-34768 GCA_013235015.1 Araneus ventricosus
TGCTGACAGTGATTGTTCTACATGTTAATACATAATAACTACAATGAAAAAAGAAGGAGGATGTCAACACAGCAATTACAAATACTGGAGGATGCCAACTCTACAATGACAAAAACAGGAGGATGTCAACACTACTGTTACGTATTGGTGAAGCGAAGTGAAGTCATGTGAGTATAACGTATTGTGATGAAGTGAAGTGACTATGTTTCTGTGTACGATACTTAATGTAACTTTTTCAGGTGGTAATGTGTTTCGTCCTGTGTGTGTTTGTCGTACATCTAATAAAGATGGTTATGTTGTATTTTCTCGACCCTTCATTTCCACAGTTTCGTCTAGAATCTGCTGACAGTGATTGTTCTACATGTTAATACATAATAACTACAATGACAAAAGAAGGAGGATGTCAACACAGCAATTACAAATACAGGAGGATGCCAACTCTACAATGACAAAAGAAGGAGGATGTCAACACAGCAATTACAAATACAGGAGGATGCCAACTCTACAATGACAAAAACAGGAGGATGTCAACACTACTGTTGCGTACTGGGGAAGCGAAGTGAAGTCATGTGAACATAACGTATTGTGATGAAGTGAAGTGACTGCGTTTCTATGTACGATACTGTATGTAAAGTTTTCAGGTAGTAATGTGTTTCGTCCTATGTGTTTATCGTACATCTAATAAAGATGGTTATGTTGTATTTTCTCGACCCTTCATTTCCACAGTTTCGTCTAGAATCTGCTGACAGTGATTGTTCTACATGTTAATACATAATAACTACAATGACAAAAGAAGGAGGATGTCAACACAGCAATTACAAATACAGGAGGATGCCAACTCTACAATGACAAAAAAAGGAGGATGTCAACACTACTGTTGCGTATTGGGGAAGCGAAGTGAAGTCATGTGAACATAACGTATTGTGATGAAGTGAAGTCATGTGAACATAACGTATTGTGATGAAGTGAAGTGACTGCGTTTCTATGTACGATACTGTATGTAAAGTTTTCAGGTAGTAATGTGTTTCGTCCTATGTGTTTATCGTACATCTAACAAAGATGTTTATGTTATATTTTCTCGACCCTTCATTTCCACAGTTTCGTTCTAGAATCTGCTGATCTTGATTTTTTTACATGTTAATACATAATAGCTACAATGACAGAAGCAGGGGGATGTCAGCACAGCAATGACAAATAGAGTATGCCAACTCTACAATGACAAAAAGAGGAGGATATCATCACTACAAAAATACAGGAGTATGACAACAATACAGTGACTTGTATAGCAGGCACAAGCCCATATATATAAATAGCTATTCTTCTACGGAATAGGGCCCTTAACTAAACTTTTCCCTCAAGATGACCACTGTCAGAGTAATAAACTGAAGAATAATAATGTAATAAAAAGTAAATTAGAAGAGCAAATCAAAAACTAACAAATCAGTGTCTGTTAATAAAAAAAATATTAAATTCCACATTGTAAGCTATTTATTTCGACACTTTAAGTTGGCAGAAAGCATAATACAATAAATATGAAGATTAAAGTTCAATCGTGCTCTAAATCAGACGAGTAGGAACTCTGCAATACAATGCGATGGACACTTTTCCATGATGAAAGAGGTTTGTTTAGGTCACTGAAAAAAAAGAGTACAAATATAAGAAAATATGACTCTTGAGATCAAACGAAACTAGCTAGCAAAAGAATGGAGGAGAAATAATATTTATCTCCATTATTTTGTTATATGGAACACATAAAACCCATTTGGAGAAATGCCTTTCTGTTTTATTATGGCAGGGTGTTATAGAGGATGTATTTTTTCCAAACATTTATGAAATTTATTCACTAAAGGTTTTAATTATCTTAAAGTTACATAAATAATTTATAATATGCAAAGTTCCGGTCAAAACAAGATATAGAAAAGTTATTTGCATTAAAAGTATTACGAAATACTTATTATTCAATGTATGGAAACGAATAAAAATATTATAAAACCAGAATTATTTAATAAAAACACAACTTAATCACAGAGTACTTTTGTTGAATAGAAGAAATGATAACTTATTTTATTTCAATGATTTTTAAATATGACATTTAAAATCGAAATTTGCCATATATAGCTATAAATTTCAAAAAAGTAACTTTTTAAAAGACAAATAGAGAATCGTATATGTATATTCCTCTGAGATGTTTATATTTCGCATTGATTTAACTTATAACCTGATTTATAGATTCAAACTCTTAGCATATGTTTTAATAAGCACTGTGTCGGATAATTAAATGCGTATTATGACGGCTTGAATATTATGATAAATTAAAAAATTCCAGAGTGAATCTGTCATGTAATTAACAGGTTACCTTTTTAAAGGAATGAAATTTTTATATCATATATGCACTAATAATTTTAAAATTTGGGAACATTTGAAAGATAAATTTGAATGGGTGTGGTACAACAATAATTTAAGAAATTATTAAATATAGTAAATATTTACGTATCAATACATACAAGAAACAAAAGGACAAACAAAAGGAAGACAAAAAGTTGACAAATTGAAAAATATTATGGCCAGCCGCTTATCAGAGAGGATGGCCCGCCTATGATATTAATTATTATCTTTTTCTTCTAAACGACATACGAAAAATCGTAAAAATTAGTCACTATCCCCCCCCCCCAAATTACCAAACCGTGAAAATAGAAAAAATCTTGAATAAAAGATATATACAAAGAAGTCGATTTCAAAAAAACGAAAGGTAAAAATCCGAATTTATGAGACCTAGATTAAAATATAATATGAAACACAAAAATATAAAGGAGAAAAAAAATAGGCTTACCACCGCTGTAATCCGCACAAGAGTTACTGTTTTATGACAAGTTGCACGAGGAAAAGTGGGAGATTTTCACGGTTTGATGCTTTTGGAGGGGATAGCGACTAATTTCTACGATTTTTTTATGTGATTTCGCAGAAAAAATCACTAATTAAAATCATAGGTGGGCCTACCTCCTGATGAGCTGTTAGCCAGGATATTTTTCAATTTGTCAAATTATTTTGTCTTCCTTTTGTTTGTCCTTCTGTTTCTTATATGTGTTGATGTATTGCATTTTTTGTTGACGTAGCTTTTGAGCGAATGCAGAAATAGTTTTCTCTATTTAATATAATTTTTCTTGTATTTATGTAATTTTTTAATTTTTCAAATTTTATTTTTTCGTTGTTTTAAATATTATATATATATATATATATATATATATATATATATAATATTGCTATGCTTGCTCCCCTGATATGCGGTTTGCCATGATATAGTATTTCAATTTATTAAGTTTTTGTTTTCCTTTTTTTCCTCCTTTTGTTTCTTGTATTTCCTTCTTTTGTTTCTTGTAAGATTGCAATCGTTTAAAAATCCAAAACATTTTATTACATTTCGAAAATAGGCAAAATTAAATTAGTTATAGAGTACTCAATAATAGATTAAACTTTCAAAAGATTATGGGAAAATTAAAGCCATGGCCAGGAGTAAAGAATTACGCCTAAATCGGTGTGACTTGCTCAGTGCGTTACATGATTACGAAAGAGGAAATCACGCAGATTCGGCGAGTTTTTATAATACCAAAAAGGGAAAAGTACCGAAGTTGTGGCTCGAGAAATATTGGGACTCTTGCGAGTCTAGTTACAGTAGATGTGTTTTTATCATAGGATTGAAGTAGAAATAATTCGTTCGTAATTAAAAAAACTGTCGTTAAAAAGGATTTACTTTATATGAGGGTAAAATATTTTTATAAGTATTCAACGGGGAACCTGTCATTTTGATCTACTGTATAAAAAAGAATTAATGTAAATTTTTCAGATTTTTAAGAGAAGTTTTAAGGGTCACTACCACGGTTGAAAGTTTTTGAATTTAATTAAAAATTAGAATTGAACTAATTTCAGTTAAACCAGCTTTTTTTATAAAACAGTTCATGCAATCTAAAAGATTTTTGTAATTTTTTTACACATTAAACAAACCTAATAAGTTAAAACAGAATTTCAGTTTATAGAATTACAAAAAAGAATCAAAGTATGCTACCTTTTCAGATATTAAAACAATTTTTTAACCCAAATATTCGCTTCTAAATTGCTTTACTAACGACAGCAAGTACTGCTTTTGATCTTAGTATTTTGTAAGAAGTTTGCTGTGCTATTTAATCAATGCAACCCTATGCTCTGCTAAATTATTTACAATTCTAAATGAACAAATTATTGCTTTACTTTTCTTGTCAGATTCGTCTTCTTTTCATTCTGTAACATTATTTTGCAAAAACCCTAATGGTACAATCAATATTTTAAAAAACCTCACAGTGTTAGTCAATACAAAATCATGCTGACCCTTTTTCAAGACTATATCTGGATCAATTGCACTTGTTTCAAGGGTTCATCATTTTCTTCCCTTCTTAAAGCATGTACCATTTTCCTTTTCGTTTCTTCAGAAACACAGTAGCTAAGAAAACGAAAGGGCAACAAGTTCCTCTTACAAGTACCACAAATATTCAAGAAACTTGTTTATCGCACACTTTGAAATTTCATAATTGATGTCTTCATTCTCTTTTAGACTTTTTAAGAGCTACAAATCATTTCTTTCAGCAAGACAAGCAGATGCTATGTAAAATCAGCTATTCGTGTAACATCTTACAACAAAC
Source organism: Araneus ventricosus (assembly GCA_013235015.1). Taxonomy (NCBI): domain Eukaryota; kingdom Metazoa; phylum Arthropoda; class Arachnida; order Araneae; family Araneidae; genus Araneus; species Araneus ventricosus. Next base: position 14,557 of record BGPR01000418.1, read on the forward strand.
GAGAAAATATCGCGAATTCCAAATTCTTCTTGTTCCGACAGTTTATGAAAATTGAATAAATATATTTTGAGATATCAAATTGCCTTTTCCGTCCATCGTGAGCAATGTAGCGTATTCCTATTTTGGGAATTCCTCCAAAAAATATGATGACAGGCTCTAAACGTTCTGTATAGTCTTCTGGAAGTCCTCAAGTTGAGTTTTGGCAAACTCAATGATAACTGATGCCTTATTGGTGACTTTTTCATAAATTAAAAAATCAAATATAGTAGTTCGTGAATCTTTTTCAAATTTTAAAATATTTCGAACATTGGTATGTCAGGCGCTTTGAAACACCAAGTGATTTAACACCAACTGTCTCAAGCATGATTTCCATCCAGAGCACTTCTGTTCATCTTTTGCTCTATAAGGTCACATTCTCCACTTCGTAACCCTGGTTTACTAAAGCTGTATAAACACTCAAAGCATTTTACTTGATCAGTAACTCCCCAGGATTCCAATGTTTCGTGAATATATAGTATACAAGAGAATCAATATTAGGTATTGCTTCTCCTGTTTCTAATTGAAATTTTGGAATCGAAAGTAATTGGGCAGTGCCTTCCCCTGAAACAACAGTAGATATTCGATCAATAATTTCACTACCTACAATGTCTTCTGAAATTTTTTCGTCCCGGTGAAAAATTAAAGGAAAATCAGTTGAGGACTCGTTTTTTAAAATCTTGAGCTCTATTTTCTCTGCTTTTCATTCTGAGACGCCAAATAGAGGATTTGCTCACATTGTACTTGGATGGATCACAATAATAATAATAATAGTTCGCTATAATAATACTTAAATCAATTTTAAATTTCTAATATAGCTTAACAGTCAAACATGGACAAACAAACACTCAGACAAGTACACAGTAGTTGACAGACTCAATACAGTAGTTGACTACAGACTGATGAGCTGGAGTAAGGCTCAGGTTGGCACACTGATGTGTGCGAACACTTCCAGGAAACACTCCTATCTCAACATGAAAGCTGACTGAGGTTTAAAAATATATTGGAGATGAGAGTCAAGGCGGAATGTACTCTCATACATACAGTAGTTGTTATTGATTACCATTTTGGTGTTTACCAATTTGTTGTGAAATTTATTCAAATTTTGGATTTTTTTTAATTTTCAAAGCTTTAAATCTTGGTAGAGACTCCTAAAACACCTTTATAAAACCTGAAATTTTTATGGTAGTCTTATTTTAGGCCATAATACAAAATGGAATGGTGCCCCATCCAAATTATTACTCATACGGAAGTGTCTCCAGAATGCTTACTAGTATGTTTACACTCCACATTGCTCTCCCAACACCTTAAAATAAAAAACCTTTAGACAAGGTAAGCTCTGGTGTTTCAATAAAAGTTTCAGCCTCTGCAACATTTTATGCTGCAGTTAAACAATTACCAACAAAGAAACAACATTTCAGTTTCTGTACAATATCATAAAATTTTGCACAATTGTCAAGAAGATGCATTATTGTAGCATTCAATAAAAAAGGGCTCGAAGAAACACCAAATACAATTCTACAACGTCTGTAAATCAATTCTACATCATTGAAAGAATAAAAAAAATCTAAGGAAATCTCTTTGTATTGGTGCAACTGACATCATTAAAAAAGCCTTTTCCACATCGGCATTTAAACCATTGGGATACATTCTAAATCTGTCAATTATGTCTGGCATCAAGGAAATAAGATTAATACCTTTAAAAACACATTGATTCGCAACCTAAATCTTCTTTTCTCACAAGCAGAGGCATCAAATACCGGACGAATTTTTGACGTCTGACTATCATTTTTATGACAGGTCTGTGAGGCAAATGTTGACATTTATTCCCCAGTTCCCCTTCCGGAACACGTTCAATGATATTTAGTGTTTCCCATTCATCTTAAACCTTCTGATAATCACCAAGAAAATTGTTCCACTTTAATTTCTGCATCATTTTTTCGTGTCTCTTCCAAGATAATTCTTTATTGTCTAGCAGATTTTGGAAAAAGTCTTTAAAAGGTAATTCTAGCTTGTAACGACCATCTGGGAAAATATTCAATTTTTCCTTAAGAGCGGTCAAATGTTCAACATAAGTAGTTTCCGCAGTTTCAACTTTTACCGGATGATAAATTCCTAGAATTTCAAATTCCCAAAAGTCGCTCAGAGAAACATTTGAAACATCAATCACCAGCGTTATTAAAGAATTAATTTCATTAAATGTTTCATTTGGCTTTCCCATAACACACCAACCAAGTGTCGTTTCGACGCCAATAAGGCCAGAGTCTAAATTAATTGACTTAGTAGTCATTAATTGTTGGAATATATCTGCTTCAAACAAAATATCAATTTTAGTTCCTTCGCCGGAAAGATCAGAAAGTTCTATTTGATTACTCTTAAGTTCGTTCATAATTCGGTTCATATTCTCGGAACATAATCGCATATTTTTTGTCTTGAGCATTATTTCAAAACAACAAGAGAAATTTCCTTTTAAATCTATCATCTTTATCGAATAAATATCATGCTGTTTTGGTTTAGTTTCTACTCCACCGAATAAAAAATGAATCACAGTTTCGGAACGAACCGGTTTAAAGCTGAGCTCATCGCGTTTTCGCTGATATATGAGGATTGAGAAGCAGTATCAGTCAGTAGGATTGACGGTTATTGCTAATACAACCGGTTTTTCTCACCTCCAGTTTAATGTGGCGGTTATAACCGCTCAAAATAACCGGTTTTCGGTTTTTTATGAAAAAAAACAAACTCCGTTTGTAAACATTTTTTTTATTAATATTGTTTTTACAGGAAATCAATCCATTGACCAGTATTTATCTGTTCATAAAGACACTTTCAGTAATCTGTCAACCAACAGACGCTTCGAGGAAGTGGTTGTCATTGATTGGCCTAAGATGACGAAATTTAAAGCTTCATAAACTGGTAAATATTAATCTAAGTGAACATAAAATCGAGCCTATCTTCCGATTCGGTTTTTTTCTTACCCGGTTATTGGATTTTAAAAAAATAACCGGTTATAACCGGGATAAAAAATAATCGAGGAAACAGGTTAACCGAAACAGGAAAACCGGTTGGCTTATCCCATCCCTATCAGTCAGATAACGATACTTTTTCCTTTCCTATGGCCTTGAATTTTAACGAAGAACGTCTGCAAATAAACAGTTTTTGCCACTGCCGGAATTTGAAAGGGACACTTTTCTATTACCCTGCTTGCTCTTAATTGGGCCTTTTTCATCACACAGCAATTCAAAAAGACATTGAGAATACAGGGAGAAATAATTTTGATTTTTTCTTGTCACAAAATTTACTAATATGATGAGGAGCTAGACAAGAAAAATAACTTCTTTTTTCTTTAACAATGGTTTTTTTTAACATCTAAAGATATGTTTTTTGAGGAAAATTGTTTTTCATTAAGATTATTAACACAAAAAATACAGTTATGAATTCTCTTAACTGGTATTTCAAGACTTGCTAAAGCTGATGCTGTTGTTGACTCCGATTGTTTTACCTGTTTATTATGGAATTCCTTCCTTCGAGAACTGTGGAAGGAGAAACCAGTCCTTGGAAGAATAACCATTTCTTCCCCCTTTACTTCCTGTCAAAGAAGTTCATTTGTTCGATTTGCGAACAAAGCTCAGTATATTTATCTCGGTACTTTTCAGCAAACAAAAACTCTTCTACATATGCCTCTTTGGTATCTCTAACTTTTAACATAATTTTCGTAATTTCTGCTTGTTAAGTTTCCTAGCGCGTAAATTTATCGCCAGTCTGCAATTTTAAAATCAAAAGTTGCTTGAGTTCAGGAGTTTCCTTTACAAACTCATCTTCAATTTTCTTAGAACATTCCGTAAATGAGGTACGGAACGATTTTCCCTGTGTTTTAAGCAGTGTCAAATCCATTTTTCAGATTCAAAATTCCGAGTTCCAATTTCAAAAAAAATTCAAATCCAAATTATCCGCCGAGGGTACCACTATGTTCGAAAACCAATTACCATGGATTCGAAGTTCTGAAATCTTATGGGGCTGCACCTACCAGATGCTGGGTAACTTTGACCAAAATAAGACTAAAAAGCCTTTCAAACACATACATTTATTCACAATGGAGGACGCAAAACACAGAGATACACATAAAACGTTCGGCAACCGTCGAGAGCACAAGTAGTTCTGATTACATATGTCAGCTGGCAGGCTGAGGCCACAAAATCGGCGCCCAAGTTTCAGTTACATTTCGCTTCACTTTACAACAATAGTCATTAAAAAATTAAATACATATTTCCTTACCTTAATGATTGATTTCATTTTCAATGTATCAAGAAATTGATACAAATTTCTGCTATTATTTATTTTTTAACCAACCATTTTATGTCGTTCTTGGTATCGCATGCTTCTGCGAAAATACAATAATAATAATAATAATGTTTCTATATTTTTTTTAATATCAGTATTTCTGAGTGTTGGAGATAGTGTTGGATATGCTACGCACGTTCTCAGAAATTTAGACAGTTGCAGATTTGTTAGACTTTATATAATACACTTTCTTTAATATAATACGGTTGTAGAATATTATTCTGTTAATAAAAGCAGATCTGGTATAAATTTCTAGCATTAATAAATCATCTTTGGGCGCATCCTTTGTAGTAAAGCAAGTACCCACGTGACAATCACTTTCCGCCATCTGCTATCTAACATCTGTTGATGACATTTTTAGAAAATGAATTATGCTGCAGACAGTGTCAAACTTTCTGTTTTCCCGTGCCAAAAGTCAATGAGTATTTTAATTATTGATTTCCTGAAAGGCCATCCAGCACGTGTTAGTCTAAATTTATTTTTCTACAAACCGACATTTTGATCCAAGTCTTTTCCAGCAAATTGAACTGGCTCATGAATTTAGGCCCGTTGTATAGTCACTAATCGTTGTCTTTATGATTTCTCTGTCAGCATATTTTGAAGATGTATATTTTCTATAGATTTATTTTGAAAATTCATTATTTTTTCGTATAGCATGTCAGAAGTGAGTTTAAAATTAGTTTTTGATGCTTATCAACTGGTTAAAAAATGCCGCTATATACTGACGAGGAGTGATCTTGATACCTTATGCATAACTTGATAACAATTTTATTGTGGTTTCTTTAGCAGGCAGTATTTTCGTCATAAAATATTGACAAAACGTTGTTACTATAATTTAGATTTTTAAAGTAACATGAGAAAAAACTTGAAATAAACGATACTTCCAAAAATATGTATTACCGCGTATTTATACTTATCTTGTCAATTTAAATGTTTTTTCATCTCTTTCTCAAATTAAATTTCAGAACATGGATCTCATATTTGTGAAATCAATTACTTAATGAATCTGTGTTCAATAATGATAACGAATGAGTTTTTCAGAAGCACTATATACCAAAAATACAGCCTATTAATCCTGTATTAAAAGTACAAGTTGAATGAATGTTGAGACTTGTTAGGAAATTCTGCATTTTAAGCTACGAAACTTGCATCTTTTCTAAATTGTCTCACCTACCTTTACTCTAAGATTCGAAGCATTCTTTCTTTAAGATTTTTATATCATTTCTGTGAGCTAGTCACTTCACTTGGCATCCATATTTAGCAGCTATTTAATCGGAATCGTATGACGTTGTCTATTCGATTCCCGCAGCTGATATGTAGATCTACTGATTATTAGCAGAGTATATATACTTGTCTCTATTATGAAAGACAGAGAGAAAGAAGACGTGCGGTCTGTAGGTCCTCAAAGCATTCTCTCCTCGGAGAGACTTCAGTGCCGTTTAAGCTGCTGCTGGTACTGTACCTATAAGATGTAGAACAAGAATCAACCTTGTTAAATGGAAATGTGATCTGTAAATATGTTCTTAAATGTGGTCGTCTAAATAAATGTCTCTTTTAACTTATACGATTCGTCATTTCTGAAATGCTCTATCTTATAGAAATTCCGCTGTATGCAATAAGCCAGGACGCTTTTAGCTTATTATCCAGCAGCGCTTCATAACTAGTGTTACTCAAACTGCCTGTCTCTACTTTACGAGACTAACAAGTGATATTGGCAAACTCTCTTCCTGTGCCTAACAAGACTGAATTCACTGGAAGTCTGTTAATCCAATAAATCCTACCTTTAGTCATCTTCCACATAAAAGATAAAGAGATAGAGAGTATAGAATTCTTGAAGATAATTACAAAGCAACCCTTTAAAACATAGCAAATTAATCTACTGCATACGATATGTTAAAAGAAGGAATTTGTTGAGTAAGATACCTGCATAATTTCGGCCTAATTAAATTCCAGCTTTAAACGGTAAGGACATTTCCTGAGAGGAAGTTAACAAATGTTTCTTTCATAACTAGACCTTTAATTATCCTTAATAAGCAGTTTCAGTTTGTTTGAAACTGCCATAATCAACTCTTCTACGTTTCAAGAACAAATTGCCTCATTAGTGTAAAATTATAGATAGAAGATTTTATATTTTGCATTAGTTTCCCAAGTGACATAATCTAAAACTTAATTGGAAGGCAAGTAGAAAATTTTAGGAAGATCGGAGACAATAAATTTTTTAAAAATGTTTTAAGTTTTCTAATTCTACAAACTATTTTACGGGAAATCTTCGCATTCGAATTATTGATTGAAATCAAAATTGCTATTCTAAATGTTTTGTTCAAACATCTTTATTATAGGAAGTGGTATTATTTTAATTAAATTTTTAAGTTTGTATGTATTTCGAAAATGGTTAATTTAGTTACTATTGAATCATCATTCTGTCATCATCTTCTTGATGATAACAAGGTGATGCAATGTCTTCTTTGAAAATTTTTGCTATTCCCCCATTCTGACGCTACTTTACAAAAAATTAATGAAATGAAAATCAATTTTCAGATAGCAATATGGAAGATTACAGGATCTGAAGAAGTTTCAGAAAACAGTAACAATACACTTATTAAGTATTTAAAAAACATTTCAGTAGTTACCTTTAAAAGACACCTAAACACGACAATGTGACGCCATTTGTTGAAAAAGATATTTAAATGGAATTAAATTTCTCTTTGCTCAGATTTTCTTCGTATTTTGACAAAAGTTGAAAATAGCTACCAGATTGATATTATTTTCTATGACAGCAGCTAACTACGCTTAAGTAGAGATTATTAAAATCATTATTGATTGAAATTCCATATGCGGGATCATACGGCAAAATTTGATTTGTGGATCTAATTACATATCTTTGATTTAGCGAAATGCTGTAAATTTGCTTCGTAAAAATAATATGAAAACTTCAATGTTCTGAAAACTTTAAATGAATTTATATCGAAATAATGAGTAAAGAGAAGAAAGACAACATCTGATCATTAATTTTTCTATCTTCCAATCCACTGATTTTTTTTCTCGATAACCATATTGAAATATCAGTCAGTGGCAAGAAATGGGGTTTTTTGCATTATTTAGTAGCAAATATTTATTAATAATTACAAACATTCATTATTTATTTAAGTTTCTCTCTCCATTGAGTGAATTTCTCTTATAGTAATACATGTATAACTGAACAATATTCATTGTTCAATGAATATATGAATATATAACTGATAATTGCTGAATCAAACATCCACTTGAAATTAATATTTTCTTATTTATCTTTAGCCATTTTCAGCCAAAATTATTATTAGTTTGTAAAAAAAGATATTGAAACAACCAATTCAGAAATACTCCATGTTACAAGTTGTTCATTTCATCTAAATCATTTAATTAATTAATTTAACCCAAATTATTTAATTCAAAGTCGTCATTTCTTTACAGATCACTTTGCCGTCTAGAAACATGTAATGGTTATATAAATGCAAATGATGACATCTCTTGATTATTAAAATCAGATTATATTCCGATGATGCATTTTGTCATCTCTATGCTGGAAAGGGTAAATATATATTTTTATTATTTCGTTCTCTGAAAAGATGTTTAGCCTTACATGAGAAAAAGGTTTCTTCTGGGAAGAATATTATAAAAATCTTTAGAGGAAGAACAGCACCAGAGAGATACATTAATAAGGCTTCTTGTTCAAGTGCAACAAATCTCATTAACACAGGAAACACATTATAAAGTTATGAATGCCATTAAACAAAAAAACAATTTCTCTTAATATAAGGCTTTACATTTATTAAAAAAAATTGAACACCAAATTAACCGTGAAAAAGTATTAATAATATAGGGGAAGGTCGGATAGTATTGGACGGCGGCTTGTATCTGATATACGCAATTTCTTACATTTGCTGTTGGAGGCGGCACCTGTGAAGACACCAAAGTGTTGGGGGAAGATAGAAAGTTCACATGCCGCCATATTTAGTCAAACTGCAGTATTGCTGACACGTGGCAGAAAACTTCGTTTTTTTGAACAGTTCTTTTGAGAGAACGAAGCTAACTTCAGGTTGNNNTAGCTTGCCTGAAAGTGACTATAATTTAGTTTTCTGTTTATTGTTGATAACAAAATTTATTGCCTTATAGGTTGTAGGCCGTAAATCTCCTTAGGGTTACTAATACGTATGTTGTAACCGTGTTCTCTTCCATGATGTTTCAGGCTTTATAGGACACAATGGTGACACGTCTACCACAATAATGACATCAGCTGAGACGTCTACCACAATTTTGAGCTTCCCCGGTCCTTTGAAACAAGTGGAAGAAGAGCAGATGGCGGAAGTTAGATCAATCTTGGAAAATGATAGCAGTGCAACTATTTCTCTTATTGAGGATTTTCCCAAAACAACCGCGTCTCGAGATATTTTAGAGAAGATATCGCCACTTCCTAGCAGTTCCAATAAAGATAGAAAAAGGGAAAAATAAATTCAGATGAAAAGATCAAAATTGATTGAATTTGCGTACATCCAAAGAAGATTGAAAATTTAAGCAAAAATGGAGCTAAAATCTGAAGATGTAAAGACAGAAGGAGGAGAAGAGACTCACTGCATTATCTGTGCTGAAACATTTAAAGAAGACTGGAATTGGTGTTCGTATTTGTGAAGGCTGGACTCACGAAAATTGCGCCGATCTTGAATGAAATAACCTGTTTTATGAATGTTATGTTTGTTTTGCCAAACAAATGTCAACACAGAATGCATTTGGTTACTTACGTATTAACGCCACCGAGGCTACAGATTTGGCGGTTTTTAAGTGCAGCAAATTTGGCGATTTTTGTACTTACGTATTAACGCCAATTTCGCGGTTTTTAAGTGGCGCCAATTTGGCGGTTTTTGTACTTACGTATTAACGCCAATTTGGCGGTTTTTAAGTGCCGCCAATTTGGCGGTTTTTGTAAACAAGATTGCTCTTTATTGGCGCATTACCGCTAATCTGTAGCCTAGGTGGCGTTAATACGTAAGTACCTGCATTTATCTTTGAAACGAATTGTTAAGTTTTCAAAGACAGATATCATTTTTAGTTTTTCTTATTTATACCTCTTTTTATCATAAATTAACCTAGTTTTAAGATCTGTAATTTGTACTTTTATAAATTTCTCAAAAATAATTCTGCCTAATAATAAAATGCTGTCTGTGAAACTAAAAGTAATTCTCTTCTTGCGTATATTTTTCATGTCCGATACAACCCACCACAAGTAAAATTGATAAAAATTAATGATTATACAAAGTGTGAAAAAACGATTGATTTTTTTTATCTTAGAAAGACGTGTTCTAAAATGTGTTCTCATAGAACGTTAAAGTTTTGTATGGAATATAATCTGGTCCAACTGAGATGTTAAAAGAATTTATAATATAGGAGAAGCTTAGGTGTCCGATTCTACTCAACTTTCCCTATCATAAAATTATGTTTAAAGATATGTCGAACTTTACAAGTCTGCATGAGCTTATGAAATGTACTTCTAGATTGATTGCTTAGAATGTAATATCAGCATTTTTTTAAAATTGCAGTTTTTTCTAGTAATGGTATATTAAATCATTTTTGGGTTTGGGATTGATTTAAGAAAAGAAATTCATCTTAGATTGCTGGATAAAAGTAGTCTTATTTGTTAATTTGTTTGATTAATTCACAAAACAAGACACTTGGTTATGGTTTGAAGTAAGAAAATAAAGCATCTAGGATTTGTTTTATCCAAAAATTTGCGAGAACATACGCCAACCTTCTTTCAACATTAGGTGTTGGCACATTACTATCTCAATATAATAATAATTAATTAAATAAAACTAATTTGATTTTTATAACCACATTAAAGTGTATTTTTCTTATTTTTGGCGACTTCTGAATTTATTAAGAGATAGCATCTGTAATCATAGGTGGTAAAATAAATTCCTATGGAAATTTTAAAAAATGATGAATTTGGTGACAAGTATATTTTCATTGTCTTACAAAGGGTTAAGATTCCACTCTGAAACTACACCTTGACCAATGGTTTCTGTCCAGAGCTTAGTATTTTTAGGGGAAACACAAGACCAGGGTGACTCCAAAAACAATTCAAACTCACCTTACTTCCAAACCACATAAAGACATATTTTGTTGGGATTAAACATGCAGACCGCATACATGCTCGCTAACTTTCAGCGTATTCAGATCTTGAATGAATCAACTTCAATCTCCAAAGATCTGAATTTAGGACATCGCGGTCACTCACTGCATAATAGTATTGGCTTACTAGGCTCCACCCAGCCATTTAAAGACAATATCAACTATTCACACCTACATCAGATAAATTATTTGAATTCAGTGGTTGTCAGAATTTTTTAATTTCTCTATAATATCAATTTCCTGATAAAATGTTTTGAAATGAAGTTGCAATGGATAGGAAAAAAATATATTTCGCAGAAATCTCTTTTTTTCCAATTTTATCTTTAAAAAATTGCTTTGAGAATATCATAAAACACTATTATATACTTTTCATAACTATTTTCTATTATATATTTTCTATAGCTGATATTTATTGTTTAAAATTTTGATTATTTGTGATTTTCTTTTAAGACATATCAAAACTATTTTAATAATCACTCTTATTAAAATCCATTTATTATTAAATCAAACGGCGAAATGTGACACTAATTGGCTTTAGCATTCTCATAACATCTTGCAGTTTCATGACGTTTAGTAGCTATGTGTAAAAATATGTGCTTTACATATTCTTTCAAGGCAGATACACAATGCTTCTTACTCACTTACACCACAGCATGCCGCCGAACTCGGAGCCATAGCGGCTTCCTGTCGGTTGGGTACTTGTAATTTTCTTTTAAGACACATCAAAAATTTTAATAATCACTTTTTAAAATCCACTTATTATTAAATCAAACATCGAAATATGTTATTGAATGACTTTTTTCTATTTTTTCTTTGCTCTTCTGAATTAAGTTTCACACAATGCTTCCGACGCCTTATAACATATCTTCAATTCTGTTGAAGATCCCTTATCTGCGCAGATTTTCTGTACTTTAAAATTGTGGGAATTCAAGCATTCTCAGTTTTTAAAGCAAGGGAGACCAAATAGAATGCATATAAAATAAATGTGAATATCAGTTATGATGTTATATCTTCAAAACTACTAAAAATTTCGGTATCTTTAATTGCTTCGAAAAGAGACTTCCCTAATGACGAGTAAAAAATACAGAGATAGCTCAAAATAAACTTGCTTAGAAGTACATAACTAAGTTATGAGTTTTCGAAATGTGAAGAGATTGATTTGCAACTCCGATGTGAAGTACTGGGTGGATATATCTTTAACAGAAAATAATTAATTTATCACTGAATTTGTATTATTTATTCGTTTCACGATTATTCATTTATTACCGTTTAGCTTAAAAATAATGCAACAAATTGCATGTATGAGTAAACCAATTTCGGAGTCGGATGCAGGTATGTATTGTATAGCAGCGGATTCGGAAACCCTCCGCACTTCTGCGCATGCGCCAGGCAGAGTTATTTTCATCAAAATGGAGGAAAGTGAAGAATGGAAGGGTGATATTTACATTTTACTGAGTACTATCTAACAAAGAACTCCGGAAATGCGCTCATATGACTCATTGTCTGACACCCCTTTCCAGTGTAAAATCGTCCAAAGGTGGTAGTCTCGGAATCCGTTGCTCAAGTATAATCTGGAGTCAATCACTATTGTATGGTTTCATGTTCCCCAGTTGTAAATTGAACAAAGTAATGTATAATTTGCAGTACAAATTTGAATTAATTCCAATTTGTTTTATCCTATGAAACTTGTGAATAATGCATTTTTTAAAAAAAATTATTCTAGTTGTTCTGCAATGTTTATTTGAATAATTTATATGTTAATGAACCGATTGAGTTACAAGGGGTTTTGGAAAAATCCCTCGAAATGTGCCCAACTATTCAGGATCAAAAAATGCCTGGAGATCGGAATATAGGCTGCTTCATTGTGCCTTTAGCAAAAAATATTTTTTATTAAAAATTAAATGGAAGAAAAAAATTTCAATTTCTTGCTATATTAATGATTTTTAACATTCGCTTCGCATAATCTTAGCCTGCAGCAAATGAACCCTACTGATCGAAAAGCTGCGATTTTTAGCCCCTTGGGCTCCTACTTATTTTGAACTTTTAACTATCAGGTTAGAAAACTTGGATTCGATAAATCGATCTTTTTTGTATTTGATTATATCTCTGAAAACTTAAGAATACTTTATGCATGATTGGTTAAAAAAATATAAATATAAATACGGGCTATCAGCTTTTGAACTAAACATGAGAAACGGAAAAACACGTTTCCGCCGCTCGGAGGGTTAAATACTGAAAATAAGGGTTTTGAGCTCATCGTCTGCCAATGAAAAGGTTAAACGCATGTTAGACAATTACAGAGACTTCTAGAATTTAAAACTTCTGGCTAGATTGTGTTAAAAGTATCCACTTAACCTACATTCAAGCAACGATTAATTATGTTTAGACCCTTTAAAGTCTCGTCAACCAGGAAAAACTGATGCAATCTTCGTATCCTACAATTTATTTTCCAGAGTGAAGAGCAGCACAAGTTGTTAGGTTAATTACGTCATTAGCAGAAATGCAGATCCGCCTCTCTATACATCGACCCCATTTAATTAACGACGGAACTTCTTAAATTCTAAGAGCCAGCTTGAGGTTTATTTCCAGGAAATGGAGAAGTTCCATGGGATTTCCCAGAGCATAGTCTGAGGTTATGAAAGTGTGTAATTACCGAGGCATCTAAGAAATAGTAGGAGGAAGGATAAATGAAGGGGACATACGACTGTTAAACCTCAAAAATTTTCGATTTTATGAAAAACATATATATTATCCCACTGTCTTTTCTGAACAATTTAAAACAATCCGCGTTAAAAAAATTGCCATAATTCTGAAAGTTAGGAAGAAAAATGTATCAGCTATTCAACGTAAACATTGAATATGGCCATATCTTTAAAGCTCTATATCTCAAAATGTGTATTTTTGATATTGCGCACACGATATCTCAAGAACTATTGAATATTTCTACATATAATTTTTACTGAATATGTACTGTGCTATATTCTACAAATTAAAGAACAAGTTTGTACATATTTTCTCCAAAGAAAGTTTTTGGGGTGGTCTTAAAAGCTGAAATTTTAACTATTTTCAACATTTTTTATTTTAAATTGACATATAAAATAGAAATTACATTTGAATGTTAATAAATTGAGGTTCAGTTTCTTAAACAAACTATTTGGATTACTTCGAAACCAAAATAATGCGTTTAAACAAATATTTCATCCTTAATCATGCGCGCAACGTGACTATCTCAATTTCCTCCAAAAATTATATCCATATTTATTACTCTTTCAAAAAATACATACAAATATAAAGGCCTGAAAATGTGTGTAATACAAGAGAAAGAGCAGATATTTTTCTAGAAAAAAAGTGAGTTTGTGAATTGCATTGTTTCAGAGATATAATGTATAGAATTTGACAGTTTCTCCCATTTTTTCGGGGTCTAAGAGTCGTGTGTCCCCTTTTAAGCCATTATTATTTAGAAGGCATGAATATACAGAGTGCCTGGAATTATTGGACAATTTTCAAAAATTAATAAAAAAACTAATAAAGTTTCAACTACGATTTTTTTAAATGATAGCGCATTTTGAAAAGTTTTTGTCAGATAGGTAACACGCCGTTTCGGTGGTCCAAGGGGTCGTAAATTATTAAAAATCAAAAATTTGTTTAGAGCCATTATCTTCGAAAATATTAAAAATGGAAGAAAAATAAAAGCATCTATTTGTAGGGAATTTTACACTCTTTAATTTGTTAATTCAAATGTAGTGTGAAAACAGAAGAGTTTTCGAGATATTCAAGAAAAACTGAAAAAAGAAACAAGAAAACGCGCATCGGCTTGTGCTGATTGGTAGCTATTGCGAATGAAAATCTGTCACTTGCGATTGAAACTGAATTATCTTATTAGACTAGAAAATCACCCGTCATGGCATGCCGGGTGCAAATTGCCTCTGTATTCGAGAGATTACCCGTCAAATTTAAAGTGCTTAAATATATATTTATGCAAGAGTAATGTTTAACATTCATTGAAAACAAATAAAATAAACATATGTTTTATGACATCTTGCGATGGAGTTTCGGCTTCGATGCGTTTTCTATAAGCGGCTGCATCTACGGCACGAATCCTGTCCAGCGATTCCTGGCTTTGCCTCGCTAACCATCTTGCTTTCCTTTCTTTTGTCATCCGCCGTCTTTTTGCGATGGGTTCTTCGTCTGTATTCATCGTAAAAAATATAGTAAACTAATTCATGATTGTAAAGTACTAAATTTTAGTAAAAAATATATACAAAATATGTACATAATAATTCAATAACCATGGAATTCTCAGCTTGTGAAACTTAAGTCAAAAGTCAAAATTTCAAGGGAACTATTTTTCGAAATTCTAATCATAACAAAGCACTTCTCTGCTTGTCAAACGTTGCCAAAAAATATTATCAAATTATATCATCACGATTGCAATAAATAATCAGATGGATCGTGGCGTCCAAACTATATCACGCGCATGATATACCACTCACGTGATTTACTACTTTCTATTGATAAATGGAAATTAATTTGAAATATCTGATTAATATAATTTAAAATTTCTCGGCAACTATTGATCAAAGCGAGATGAATTTTATATCAATCGATAGGAAATTTTATTTCACTATTTTAGAGCTATTAAATTTGAAATTAGAGCGACAATTACTTTTTAAATTTAAAATTACTGAAATTTAGGTTCTCTAACAATGAAATAATGCTGTTTAACGTCTCGCAGTGTTATGGCGTGAATTTTATTGTTGGTGACGTCAGAGCGTTACCGATCAGTGAAAAATAGATCTGGGTTATTATATTAGTAATGACTCCTTCTCTACTATAGTTATGGTATAGCAAGAAGAAAGAGAGGCTCAAGAGAAAAGACTTTTAAATGCGCTCTCGTTTAAAAAAATCGTAATTGAAAAATTATTAGTCTTTTTATTAATTTTTGAAAAGTGTCCAACAATTCCCTGACTTCCTGTGTAACATCCTCAGTTAATATCCTCATTCTGTTGTGAATAAATCGCTTGGTTTCATTCTTTGTGAAATTTAGTGTGACATATGGATGAAGTATAAAATGGAAATGGATGTTTATAGTTGTGAAGTTAATATGAAAGATTATTCCTTTATAAAAAAATCGTAATTGAAAAATTATTAGCTTTTTGTATTAATTTTTGAAAAGTGTCCAACAATTCCCTGACATCCTGTATAACATCCTCAGTTAATATCCTCATGCTGTTGTGAATAAATCGCTTGGTTTCATTCTTTGTGAAATTTAGTGAGAAATATAGATGAAGTATAAAATGGAAATGATGTTTATAGTTGTGAAGTTAATATGAAAGATTATTCCTTTATAAAAAAATCGTAATTGAAAAATTATTAGCTTTTTTTATTAATTTTTGAAAGGTGTCCAACAATTCCCTGACATCCTGTATAACATCCTCAGTTAATATCCTCATGTTGATGTGAATAAATCGCTTGGTTTCATTCTTTGTGAAATTTAGTGTGAAATATAGATGAAGTATAAAATGGAAATTCATGTTTATAGTTGTGAAGTTAATATGAAAGATTATTCTTTTATAAAAAATATAAATACATTCCATTCATATGCAAAAATCTGAATTAATTTATAAATTTTTGATTAAAATTACTTCTGTGCATATATGAAGGGTAGAGAACGATTTACTGGTATCCGTTTACTAATACATCATTTGGATTTCAGAAAAGCCATTGATTTTCTTTGAAAGTTCATCACCTACAACTTAGGTAAATATTGATTCAGTTATCATTGAGTATATTATAGGTACAAATTGATTCAGTAATTTTTGAGTATATTATAGGTAAATGTAGATTCAGTTATCTTTGAAGATATCCAAAAATCAGTAACAATATAAAAATAAATAATTTATAACTTCCGTTTTCATTCCGACTTTCTTCACAATGACTGCAATTTGCAATAATTTTAATGAAAATATGTGAGTGATTTCCGTTTGTATGGTTTGATGCGTGGTAAGCGGAAAAGTAGAAAAGATATTTAGTTAATAGCTGAATTTTTCAAAGGAAAATAGGAATATTCTAAAATGGTCTTGAAACCGATATTTTAGTTCTATGAGGAATAACACTTTTTTCATCAATAATAGCTATTGGGTGTCAGTAAAAAATTTTCATTATTCCTTAAAATAAAAAGTGATGTTATTTTGTTGTCAGCCATTAAAATTTATAGGTTAAAAATCTGATATTCTTTTACAACAGATGTTGTTGTTCAGATACAAAATATTTCAATAATTTTAGTACAAAAAGATGAGCGAAATTTATAAATCTCCATAGTAAAATTGCGTCTGAAAAAGATGCAATTTATCAATCAATAATACAAACAATATTCAAGCATTTCGGGAAACAATTTTAGAAAGATAAAAAATAGCAAATTTTATAATATATTCATCTTGGAAGCCTGTTTATTGAACTAATTACAGCAACAACTTAGTGGAGAAACAATTTTCAACATTCATAGACTTTAAATTAAGTTTATTTTATCGTTAACTCGGGAGGACGCGCGGGGGCATTTTATGACCCCAAGTCCTCGGAAAACTAAGATTCCTGAAAAACGAGCCACCTTTTCATTACTTTCTTATCAGTAGCTGAGTTAGTCACTCCCTCTGCATTTTCTGAGTATTTAGAAAGTATTTACGGAATTTTTCGTCCCCTAATACACGTTCTGTCAGTTACTGGGGTTATGGAATGACCCCACGCGTCCTTCCTTTTGTTCCACAGACCAGTTATTTTACGTGCTGATAACGACAGTTCGTTGTTGTCCTTTCCGAATTTACTTGCTGCTCACAGCTCACAATGCCGACTTCATACGAAAAAGAAATGCAGCGTTTACATAAACTTCTTGCTGAAGTTGAAACTGATGAAGATACTGACTTTGGCATTGAAGACAATGGAGCTAAGGGATATTTTAGTAGATAATTTTTGAAATAATGATAGTTTCAGCGAACATATACGGAACAGGAAGAGGACGGAGGTTCTAGAAATGAAGAAGTGAATAACTCGGAATCAAAAGATGACGAATAGGGGAGGAAAACAAAATTTAGGCAGAATATTCGTACTTCTTGTCATAATATTGTGTCGCGCTTACCTGGAACAAAAGGGATAGAGAAAGCCCTGTGGCGAGATCGAATATATTCATCTACGATAACATTATGCAGTTAATTGTAGAGTGCACAAATATATTTATCGAGGAATCCGCACCAAACTTTTCACGTGAAAGACAGAGATGCACGAAAAACGGACCCTCTAGAAATCCGTGCTTTATAAGTGGATAATAATGAAGTAGATTTGATTTGCGTTAAGCACTGCATTCTTAATGTCTAAAAGTCCAAAGCGTTATTTTTCCAAATAAAAATATAATGTTTTTAACAGCGGAAGGTTGAATTTCAGTTTGGGGTCATTCTATGACCCAAACCCCCCGCGTGTCTTAACGTTCGCTAAGGAGGTGCGCGTTCTCTCAGGTTAAGAAGGAATTAAATTATAAACCATTTTGAAAGAGATTTCTCTTGTTCTTATCAAAAGAATTTTCATTTAACTTACATAAAAAATAAGCATAGTACGCATTACTCTCCTTAAATTCAAAAGTTTACAAAGTAAAAGAAAAAATCAGCGATTTAATGTATTAAGATATTAAAAAATATGTTTAAGATTAGTAAGCACTCATAATCAACATTAAATCCTAACCGATCGAGTAACAATAATAGTGTTACTATAGTTTAAGTAATCCGATGAAACAAAGAATTACTTGACAGAAATAATTTATTCAATTGTTTAACAAATATACAACAAACTATATCAGATGAACGTAAGAGATGTGATTTAAACTAAATCGCAAGAAATGTTTAAAAAATAAAATGCCTTCTTAAGTAATGTCTTAAATTTCAATGAACTAAAATAGCATTGCTCAATTAAAATAATGGGTAAAGAAATCCTATATAATGCGGAGCAATTAGTTTGAAGGGGATAAAATTCTTCTTGCAATTCGTAAGGAAGGTCTTTCTGCAGTTTTGAACGAGATTGATGTTTTCGAAATAACACTTTGTTTCAAGATAATGCAGGCAATGGAATATGACGGAATTTCGCAATGTGTGATAAATATAGTAAGAAATTGAGTAAATTTCGCAGTGTTCACCATTTACAAATTTTTCGAACACGGGAGAAAGGTAAATAATATTAGCTTTAGACGAATATTTGCAAATTTATATAGATAAATAGAGATTTTATTTAATTAATTTCTGATTTCGCTGTGTCTTAAGATTAATTTTTGAATTATGAAGTTCTTTAAGCTTTAGTGCTTTTGAAATATTTTAAATACGGGAATCTCTAATATGTCAGACATTTTATGAAAATGATTATCTTAGATTAGTCTTTCTATTTTCTACATTTTGTCTTTTTACCATCCGTATCCTATATTTGCAACTAGTAAAAGTAAATAACTCTTCAAAAAAAAGAGAAATAAACTAAAATGACACGAAAATGTCTAAAGGAAATATATTTTTTTCAATTCCAAAACACATTTAAAAAAACAGGGATTTTTTTTAAAAATATGAAATTTTAAAAGTAAAAATTTAAAGCACCAGACTAAGAGACAATTCAAAGATCAAAATTAAAATCACCCATGAAAAAATGTTGTAGAATTTCAGCACGTTTTATAGCTAAACGAAAGTTATAGAGAAGGATCTCATTAATTTGAAAAGTTGTGATATAACGCCCAGTCTCCAGATTTAAAGTTTGTATCAAAGGGATGATGTTCGACATAAACTGAAACTTTTTCCAACCCATACAAGACTGCAAAAGGACACTTCAGACACTCTAGCGTTTATAAGTGGTTTTTGTCTTTTAAATTTATTAGTATTATGGCCTAATTATAGATTTTAATACCAAAAATCTGAAAGAGCCAAAAAAGTTATTTTATGCAAAAGTCTTAACCAGATAGTGACTGTTGGAGATGGGACAACTGCTTCATAGCCATTTCTGTCTCCTGGGGGGGGGGGGCGGCTATACGTCACCACCTACGAGAAGTAGATAAGCTCCACAGAAAGTGAGAATTACCAATACGCCTGAGTCAGATGGATTGCTCGCTATTCAGTTCAGGGTTGTCGTATTGGCCTTATTAAGGCCAAATTAGGAAAATTTGGCCTTAAATTTATTTTTGGCGTTTTTTTGGCTTCATTTTCGTTTATAATTTTTAGAAAACTTTTTACTTACTTATTCTATTGTTTTTAATAAATTCAATATATATCGTTTGAAATACACATTTCAAATGATATATAATGGGCTGTCAAACGAAGCAGCTCCTGAATAGAAGAAGGATGTTTTAAATTTCTTTCACTTAAATTTTAGTTCAATAAAAGAGCAGTGCACATATGCCTATCAAGTAGGATTCGTTTTCATGAATGATAGCCTTTTTCCTAATAGCAAATGAAGTCTTCAATCAATTTGACAAATTTGGCCTTATTTTTAAGAAGGATTGACCTTATTTTTAAGCAGGTTTGGCCTTATTTTTAAGAAGGTTTGGCCTCATTTTTAAAAAGGGTTGCCCTTATTTTTAAGCAGGTTTGGACTTATTTTTAAGAAGGTTTGGCCTTATTTTAAAGAAGGTTTGGCCTTATTTTTAAGAAGGTTTGGCCTT
>BGPR01000418.1:49247-94476 GCA_013235015.1 Araneus ventricosus
TGGAAACGAACGTGTTATTTTCGATACTGCATGAAACAGAGCATTTAAGCAATGTAGATGTAAAATGTTCTGGAAAAGAGATGAAACTAATTGAGAAGTAATTATAAGAAGTATGTGAACCTGCTAGAAATTTTCCTTTCTGATAGTGGTGGGCAAAAAAATGCTCAAATGAATATTAATAGTTTTTGAAGAAAAGTAGAAAACGTATTAACCATTTTATCCTAAAGCAAATAACCAGTTAAAACAGTCAGCAGCAGTTTCGATTTAAGAAAATGACTTCTTTTTAAAAACAGACATGCACATTCGCCAGCTAATGTAGCATAACTACTGCATGCTAGAATTATTAGAATTTGTTTCAGAATACGAAAAAAATAGTAGATTCTCAAATCGGTTCTGGTAGTCTTCTTCTACGTGAAATAAAATGAAAACTAAAGATGTTAAATAAAGTATTTCAGCAATTTATGATCCTTTTAGTCAAACCAAAAGCAAACTCTTTTAAAACATACCGGAACCTACTTATTATAAAAATGCACAGCATTGTCGATACTATTCATGAAACAAAGAAAAGAAATAAACTGCTAAATATTAAGTATTTTAAGCAAATACTTCATCTTCAATTTTCGGATGATCCCGAAATGGCGATATCTGCTTTCTGTCTTATAGTAAAAAAACTAAACGTCTTTTCGAGTAAGAAAGGCAAGTGTTATTTACAGCATTTGGATTAGATTTTTCATTTTCGTTCCATTATTATTTTTTTAATGAACTGTACATTTCAAACTTTCCTTTCTGTCTTAAACCAAAAGGTTAAATGTCTTTTCGAGAAAGAAAGGCTATTGCTATTCCAAAATTCGAGAATGGATGGCAAAAATAGTTTTTAGAGTGCTTTATCTTTTGGCACGTACAAGTGACGGGGAATATTTTATTATTTAATGACTAATAGTAGACATGCAAGTATTGGCGGCTCGTCAGTTCAGAAACAAGCAGTGCTGCAGAAGTTGTATTGACCTAAGTTGTAGGAAATCTTGTGCTGATTATTTCGGTATATAATGATGATATACTAAAAATTGATAATTTTTGAATTCTAAACAAAAAACTGGGAAAATTTTTATCACGTTTTTTAGCTATAACTACAATTCCAACAAACCTTTTCGGTTGCAAGCCTCAGATTCGTGATCAGCACACCAAAAAAGATGAAGGAGCAAAAAATTACAACTCCTCCAGAATTTGATTTAAAAAACTACTTAACGTCTGGACTACTGAGAGAAAGCGAAAGAAGGCCAAATGAGGAAGTCGCGCCAAGCGTGAGCTGCTCCAGAGTGCAGCTCAAGGTGGTTCTAATTTCATTGGGAGAAAGGGTTGCTGTTTTCCTCCGATTGAGAGCCCTGCGTTGCTCAAAGCGGGAAATTTCGATTCTAGGAGGGGCGAAACTTTCTGCAGCTCTGATCTGTCTCTCTCTTAATTTTTTATTTATTTTCCGTCTTCCTTTTACTTTTTTAATTACTTTTTTGCCATTTTCGATTATCATTGAACTCTTAAAGTGGAAAAGTAAGACAATCAGAATAAAAACGAAAATACAAGTTTTAAAATAATTTCAGCTCTGCAGCTCTAATGGACGAGCCGCCACTGCTTACAAGCAACTATCGCACATTTGCTAATAACGCTCAGGGGACAACGATGTGATGTTGGAGGATCTTCCGGCTTTTCGTAATATGCAAAAGGAGAAGAAACAAGTTCTCTGGTTTTATTTATGGGTATAAACGCCCAGCCATTGCAAGTTCAAAGCAATGATTTTTGGTAAGTTTTGAGTTATATGCTTGATTAAAGCACTGTTTTCAACCACCGTCCAGAATTATAGGAAAAGGAATGGGCCATTTTTAAGCATGGTCGGATGATGACGATGATGCCTTAGAAGGCACCCAGCGTTAAAATCTTGTAAACAAACGAGTATTTCCAATAAAGGCCGATTTCTAACCGATATTTTAAATGGTTATTTAAATAAGTATTTATATAAATTATATAACCTGCGATGCAAGTACATTTCAATTTTTTTTAAACACATCAATACCTCTCAGGCAAGCGTTTCGACAAATTGTTTTTTCTTGATTGATTCGCAATATGTACAGAGAGAAAGATGTTTCTACAAAGGCTTTAAAATATTCTTAATATAAGGTAGGTGAGCCAAAGGTGGCCAGTGTTTCTAAAGTAGCCTACCCCCCAAAGGTAGAATTAATTTCATTTTTAATTACAACACGGTGCTAATGTACTGTCATTCATGTATCTGCAGGGCACGTGGCTGAATTTGAAGAGATCACCTTTATCGGCCTCCATGGAATACTGTGATTTCTCTTCCGAGGAGTAGTCATTGTAATTTCCAGTTAAGAAGATACACTGAAGAGCCAAAAAACTGGTACAGGCATGCGTATGCAAATAAAGAGATATGGAACCAATCAGAGTACGGCGCTGCGGTCGGAAACGCGTATATAAGACAACAAGTGTCTGGCACAGTTGTTAGATCGGTTACTGCTGCTACAATGACAGGTTATCAAGATTTAAGTGAGTTTGAACGTGGTGTTATAGTCGGCGCACGAGAGATGGGACATAGCATCCCCGAGGTAGCGATGAAATTTGTATTTTCACGTACGATCATTTCACGAGTGTACCGTGAATATCGGGAATCCGGTAAAACATCAAATCTACGACATCGCTGGTGCCGGAAAAAGATCATGCAAGAACGGGACCAACGACGACTGACGAGAATCATTAAACTTGACAGACATGCAACCCTTACGCAAATTGCGGCAGGTTTCAATGCTGGGCCATCAACAAGTGTCAGCGTGCGAACCATTCAACAAAACATAATCGATATGGGCTTTCGGAACCGAAGGTCCACTCGTGTACCTTTGATGACTGCACGATATTAAGCAGGTGTACCAATGTTTTTGGCTCTTCAGTGTATTTTAATTTGTATGTGTTTAAATTCATGGAACTTTGATTTATGATACGTTTCCTGAAAGCTTATTTCTTTCTCTTTAGCCACATTTACTTCAATTCTAATAAATTTATCATATTAATAGTTTCAAGTCGTGCACATGGCGACCATATGCATGTTCCCAAGGTGGCCAGGGTGTCGGCCCACCTTAGGAAATAAATATGGAAATCAATGCAGTAAGGGTAATTTTCAAAATTTCTACTTAAATATCTGAAAAAACATGTTGCTATTTATTGTTAAATTTATAACAATAAAAGTTATATTTTTTATTTAATTATTGAATGGTAAATATAGTGTATTTGCATATCAGATAAACTTCACAAAATCTAAAAGAAACTTTTGTCTTTGCGTAGTTATTATTATAAGTATAAACATAAAGTATTGGACATTTTAATATACTTCTAAAAGTAAAAATGGTTTTTTGAGTATTTTTTTTCACATTTTAAAAGTGATTTCAATATATGGGCCACCTTTGCAACAGTATGCGCAAAAGGTGGCCTACCAGCTACAATTTTGAAATTATATTATAAAAATAATTAAATTTTATTTTACAAAGAAAATTATACTTGATATGTGTTAGAGATAAGTGTAAAATTTTGCAAATAAAATCAGCCACACGCACCTAACCAGAAAATTTTGAAAACTCCTCAAAGCTTAGCTATAGCCACCTTTGGCTTCCCTACCTTATACATTATTTAAATACACCAAACTAAACAGAATAAACCTCATTTATCTTAAAATATTCTGGAAAACGTCTAGCACATATTAAAATTGCAACGAAATCAATACAGATGATGAATGATGATTATTACGACATTACACTTCTGGTAAATGTAATTCAGGCGTAATTCCCTTCAGTATGAAAGCACATCACATCATCATTCCCTTCAGTGTGAAGCAAAGATCACGCTTCAGAAATAATAAATGATATCCTTGAAAATCTGCTATAACTGATTGTAGGGACTAATACCATTTAGACACTCAGTTTAACGAACGGATACACTTTATAAAAAACTAAATGACTAAAAACGCGCGTATCAAAGAGGTTATCTTAAAATACAAATGATATGATTTGGTTTAAGTTTTGCAGAACAATCAAAATACTTTTCGATTAATTTAGATTAAGCTTAAAAAATATCGAAATAATGAAATGAAATATTAAATGTAATCGAATAGCCAATTTCCGAAATCATTTCTGGTTAATAACGAGCTGAATGATGAAACATTACACATCTCAAATAATGCGTATTCGTTTCTCGAAAATGGATCGGTTATGACAGGAAATGATTTAAAAGAATTTTAACTTTTAATCTCCCTTTGCATGCGAGTTCTGGAAGGAAGGACTGTACAAACTTTTATGAAGTTTTAGTCTGTAAACCTTTACTTTTTCTAAGGATATCCAAACAAATATCTTTAACACATTGATTTCTCTAAAGAACTAGAAATAATTTATCATGACACAATTGTGTAATTTCAATTTTTGTTATAACTGAACTATAAAACTCTTTAATACAATAGATATCCCTAATTTTAAAATGAATTAAGTAGATAGTGAGAAAACATTTTAGGTCTTATATAAAAATATATGACTTTGCTTCAACATTTATACTGCTGATGATCACATAAAATATTGGAAGAAGTATTAATTAGTGTTTGTGAACTTTGTGAAATACTTCATGGAAAATAGTCTTTCATTTTTTCAGTGCAAATATTTTCATTTTTACTTTATCTTTACGTGCATTAATTTAAATAACTCTCCTCTTTTCAATGGATACATAATCTCCTTTGAAATTGTAAGATTTCTGTCGTAAATGTTAATGGATTCCATCTAAAAGTAATATCAAATTTACATATTTATGCTAGACTATACCGTTAACTATAAATTGCCGATTTCGCTTTCACCATTTAAATCATTATGTGTATTAATAAAATATAATGTTCTATTCTTTTACAAAGATATATTCGCACAGCCTTATAATTTTTAATAAAAAGACATACGATGTATGCTTGTTGCTTTCAAAAATACCTTTCATGAATTTAAGCGTGAAAGAATTTTTTTCCAATAGAAAATTCAATTTATAAAACATTTTTCTATTATTCGAAATTCCATTAAAGTTTTGTTAGTGTGCGATAGAATGAATAAAACTAATACGATAGAATGCCCGTTTAAACTTACCTCTATTTTAATGACTTCTTTGACATCAAAAAAGTATAAGCAATATATGATATATATGTATTTATTCTTGATGAATATATTTAAATATTCTTGTAAATATAAATATATATATATATATATATGTATATGACGCCGCTATTATTAGAATTAGTTTGCAAATGATAATATGAAGAATTACATCATTAATTAAACGATATTATTAAAATAATATAGGTTAATATAACGTTTTTAAAAAATATAAATTTATGGTTTAATTTATTAATGATGATTTAATATAGTATATATAATATATTTTAGTTATAATATTTTCACAGTAAATGCGGATCTGTATTTCGTATTTAGCTTTTGGCATTTATTGCTATGACTTTGAATCAGTAAGCAGTTAGTTGATTTTCTCGTTCTTTTCTTAATATATTTTGGAGATTTACTCCTATATTTGTTGTCTTTTTCCAACAATTGGCCTTCACAGAAGGTTGACGCCTATAAATTTCGAAATAATGAGATATAATCGATTCCTAAGGTCGATTGGCATTTGATTGTTGGAATTCCATATCTGGGTTGTCTTTTTCATAGTAATAGTTTATAATCTTATTATCTTTCTGTATTTCATTGTGTGAATAATATTAGGTTATATTGTTTTTTATATTTAATTTCAAATGAGGGTTTAATAGGTGTATATGATGAAAATGTTATTTGAGTTGTAATGGTATTATATATATATATAGTTAAAGTTTTGAAACAATCCAAACACATGTCACATTTTCAATATATACACATATATATTCGTGTTAAAGGTTCAGCATCAGTTTTACAAATAGTATTAATTTTCGATAATCAATGCACAACCTAGTTTTTTTCATTTCATCTCTCTTATAAACCAACGTGACAGGAGAGGAGTAACAACTATTTGATTCTTTAACTAAATCTGCAGCCAATAAATTCTTTACTTGTTTATTTATTTCAACTTCTTCATTAGCTGAAGTTCTGTATGCTCTCATTGAAACTGGCAAGTCTGATATCAAATTTATTCTAGTGGGTTCTATTCTAATTTTCCCTACATCATATTTATTTTTAGAGAAGACATGAGAATATTTTGACAAAAGGGATAAGATTGGAGGGGATAGTTGTTTAACAATCAGAGGTGGAAAAATTTCCTCTGAGGTATTAACTATGCCATCCTGATTATCCACTTTGTTATTTGTATTTTCTGGTATATGTAAAGACATTTGATTATTTATTTTTGTATGTTGATTTATAATATTTTGTTGTCGATTTATAATATTTTTTCCATTTTGTAATATTTCATTTTTATCACAATCAATAACAAGTTTATATAGACTACAATCTGGCAGTCCCAAAATGATATATGGTAAATGATTTTCAATGGTGTACATCATTATTCTTTTATTTATTTGGCCAATTTGTAAATAAACGTCACATATTTGGGTAAGTTGAAAGTTGCCGTGGGCTTGATTTACTCTGACAGGTCTAGTATGTTGTCTCGGTAGATTAAGTTTATTGACTAGATCTGCAGATATGAGAGAAAGAGTGGGTCCTGTGTCAATAACAATGTTAACATTATCAAGTAAAGTATGCGACATAGGTAAATGTACCAAGTTTGAAGGATTTGGTAAAGTTGAAATGTGTCCGGACACTGATAATTGTCAATAAATTGGGCCAGAGGCCTCAGTTGAAGGGTTTTGTCTGTCATTAGCAGTGTTTTCACTGCCATTTTTCACTTGTGATGAAATAACCGAGTTTCCTGTGCACTGGGAAACAGAGTTATTTGTTATAAGCAAGTCACAAGTAAGCTGTGGTTGTCTCAAAGGACACAATTGAGTCCAATGGTATGCATTAGGGATATCTTGTCTGGTGCAAATTCTGCATGGAGAAAAAGGTAACCTATTTTGAAAATGCGTATTATGATTTGGTCTAAATCCTTGATTCATAGAAGTGTTAGGATGAGGATAAGCAAAATTATTTGAACGCGACCTCGAGAAATTTTGGAAATTTGGCCGAAAAAAAGAATTTTGCGATCGAGGTACAAATGCTGGTTGTCTAGGACTAAAGTTTGGTCGAGTTATCATTGTCTGTTCATTATTCCTGACTGCATTTTGCTCAGAAAATTCTTGAATTTTGAAAAGTTTCATGGCTAACATGAGCCATTCTGTAGGTGTATTAGGGGTTGGACAGTCATTAAGTGCTTGAATTGGGTAGGTAACCTATCTGTAAGTCCTTCTAAAATAAGCTGAGGGGAAAGACCCAATTGTCTTCCACAATTTAATTTTTCATGGAAATATTTAACTAAGTAATTATTTTTCTTTAAATAATGTCGTGAAAAATCGGCAAAGTTAACTACAATGGGTTGCAAAATTGTTTCAGTAAGAACAGAGCAGAGATCCTCAAAATTACAGATATTTAAGCAATAATTGATATAATGCGGTAGTGAAGAACCTTTGAGAAATTTCGATATGTTTTTCATCGGCGATCTTGACCGAAACAGCCTTTGATTTTATTTATTTTCACTCACGCGGACACTGAATCACTTTGAAGCTGTAGACACCTAATTCGCACATACTTGGCACACAAAAAATCTTTTCACTGAACAATGCAATCTCTAGGGATGGAATAATTTTTTCGATGACTTCTCGACGCACAAACACTTTTTTAAAATATTGTAGAACTGACGTAGCTATGTAGATTGACGCACAACACAGATTATGGTAGGTGATACGGGCATAGGACTGGATCTTTTGGAGAGCTGATAGTGACTGGGCCAATGGCAGTGTCGATTTATCTTCTTTGTTATCGACTTGAAGATCCACGCTGAATGCAATTTTACGATTACGGCATAGATGATTTCCATAGAAGGCGCCAATGAGATTTCCGCAGAAGCCGCCGTTGATGCACCGTCTTGTACTCTCATTACTCCACCACTCACCATTCGTTAATTTTGATTTCAGATTTTTACATTTTTTTGAATTTTTATCCGTGTGGAACACTCATCCGGCCGACTTGATATAACGTATTTGTGGTTGTAGCCGTTGAAAATAAACAGGCCGAGCAAATAACTACCTCTTATTTTATTGAGAGTGGTGGATATACGTGCATCTCCGTTTAAGTTACAAGCGAAAGTGAACAGCAAAATCCCTGTATTCTCTCGGATAAGGGAATAACATATTGACACGTGATCAGAGTGAAGGGAATATTGGGTATTTTTAATAAGTTACGTGGTCGTTTCAGGGAAAAAGTCTGGTGCCAAAGAGACGCCGTCATGATTTTCTTTGGGCACTTGAAAGCGATTAAATATTCTTTTAGAATAAATATGCCAAAATGAGAGATTTAATATACCTCCAGCGCGGGAAAAGAACGAAACTTGGGTTTCAGAAAAGTGATTTTGGAATACATTAAGATTTTAAAATATATACTATTAGAATTTGGAATAAAATTAAATGAGATTATATATATATATGTATATATATAAAGAGGCAAAACTTAATAGAAAAACAATGAAATAAAATAACAAGCATTCATATCAAATTCGAAAAGGTATGAAAAAATGAAATGAAAGTGTATCTGAGTAAAGATAAAAATGCGAATAGTAACTGATGGAAAAGTATGTATAAAAAAATCACATAAGCAATGTATGCGAGATAAAGGGAAAATAAAGCTAACGATATTCATAACCACAGGCTGCATTTTTAAATTCATAATTTGTAAATAATTCAAAACTAAGATTAAAAAATTCAATGTCAAAATACACTATTTTACTATATTAGAGAATAGCTATTTTTCACAGTTAAAATAATAGAAATCTGTTTAGTATTAATAATAGCCGGTTATTATCTCTATTAATAATAAAGGAAAATGTCTGTGTGTGTGTTAGCGCTCTACAGGACTTACCGCTAGGCTTACAGCAACAAAATTTAGTACAAACATACTTTGGAGTGTGGGAATGCGCACATCGGAACCGTTTTTCTGAAATTTTAATTAGAATTTTAATTAATTAAAAATTAAGCTAAATTTTGGGGGTTTTCCTTAATAACGTCCGAAAATATTACAGCTCAAAAATTATTTTTACACTATCTGAAAATTTAAAACATTACCTTTTCAATGATATCAATTACGTTTGCGTACAATGTTTTCTTTAATTTTAATAAATTTTTTAAAATATTTTTGGCATAATTTACAACAATACTTTTCATTGTTGCAACGCATTTCAAACCGTTTTTATTGTTTAAAGAAATGTTTAATTGCGTGTTTTTCTTCCATTGTTGAAAGTAATAAAATATCTAACTGAATTTTCCTTTCTTCTTTTATTTGATCAATTTTTTTGTTTAATCTGTAAAGGAGGTCCTCAAGATAGCAATTATATAATTAAATAATCCAGTGAACTGAAAGATTAACGTTGCTCTGTTTTAATTCTTTTTATCAGCGTGTTTTAAGCCAATTAGCATGCTTCTGGATGCAAAATGTGTCGCTCCAATTTAATATTGAAATCAAATGCATATTTTACGTTAATGTAGACAAGGAAGAGAACAAGCGCAAGGCTACGAAAAGAACGCGTGTTAAATGTCTATATCAATTTAAAGTTTAATACTACTTTGTTAAGGGAATCATGAATATGAAATTATGCATAAGAGATTCAGGCGAAATTTTATTTCCAGCGGTCAAGCTGGTCGCCGAAGGCGGCTAGTTAATAACAATGGATGAATTGCATTGAACAAAGCACACACACAGGGGACCCTTTAGTTCTGAACCCTCTCTTTCCTAACTCCAGAAAGGCAACGGCCATAATCTAAAAATGTGGAGTCTATGTACAGCAAAGCGGCTAAGGGGCCCCGCTGGCCTAATGAGGAGGTATCAGCTTCGGGCAAGAAGGTACCAGGCTCGAAACCCGCTTCCACTGAAGATCCACCGTGTATGGCGTGTGTTGCACTTTAAATCATACTTTGGTGGCCAAAGGTTATCTCATTTGCGTGATACTTCCAAACAAAAAGCGCGTTTTATCAATCGCAATAGCCAATCTGTTACATGATTATAGAGAGGTTAAATCTTCACATTGTTTCATATCCAATTCAAGACTTCCAAAAAATTAACGGCGCTTTATTACTAAATCTAAACACGTTAAAACATGCTGAATACGAATATCTTTGCTATTGTTATGTGGATAGTAAGGGAGTTTAGTTCTAAAATTTCAAATAAAAAGAATCTTATTTGCATGAAAAATAAACTTAGCACTGCGGCCTGCTCGGCTTTTTTCATAAAGATATAGAAGACACAATTTCGTGCAGCACCCCTTCTGTTGTACTTTTACAGAAATTCTCGCTACCTATTTTTCTGTCTGCAGAATGCATAGGGCTGAAGGTAATGTGCGGAGAACGGAAAATTACTAACTGTAAAATGCATAGGGCTGAGGGTAGAGTGCGGAGAACAGAAAATTACTGACTGCAGAATGCATAGGGCTGAGGGTAAAGTGCGGAGAACGGAAAATTACTCTATGTCAGAGTAATTTGTGACCCGCAGAAACCATATTTTTCTGTTTGATATTTTACCAAATACCACCAGGCGATAACTCTACAACAATAAACATAACCAACCCAATGGTTTTAAATTGGAATTGAATATATATGAGGAAGTAAATGTGATATATTTTTATCGTATTTTTAATAGCGGTATCGTATTTTACAGTATTTTACAGCTGCGTAAAATATACTACATTCTTTGTATCAGACTATTTCAGATAAATTTATACCTCGGGAATCCGAAATTTCTGATGATAATGCGATCATCTTCTTTTTTATTTTCTAAAGAATCAGAAACAAATCGGTCGTCTTCTTTTTAATTAAAGCAACTAAACCTGCTTAATGATGAGAATCGCGGCTAGCTCTTTCCGTACTTTCCACCGAGTTCCCAAAGTCAATACTCTAATTTATTTGGTATATCAAGAGTTTTGTACCGAAATTTCAGGATAATCCGAATTCCCCGGAATCAGAACAGACATCAGCCCCAATTAGTTCGATTAACGAGGTTCTGTATCTGATATCAGTTTGTTTGCTATGAATGTGGTGGCCAAAAGAAAATAGGAATTTATGAATATTATTTCTTACATTTATTCAGTATTAGTTTACAGGTGCTCTTAAAATAATTTAAAACAGAGCTAATTTTTCAGTTCTAAGTTAGCCCAAATTGTTTCACAGCGCTTTTTAAAAGTTAGAAGCAGAAGAGCTTATGTTGTTGTTCGTATAGCATTCAAGTAGAAATTCTAATTTCGCGATATACAAGGTGGATCGATGAAAAGGAACAAGTGTTCATAAAAAGTTGCAGTTTGCATAAATGGGATTAGAAGAAAATCGGATTCTTTTGTACCAATAAAAAAATTATAGTTGGAGAAGTCACACATAGAGGGCGCTAAGGCGAAAGCGGAGTTCGGCAGATTAATCTTTTATTTAAGTACCTAGATGTACTATCTATTCGATGACGCAGCATGCTATTGTTAACAGACCAAGCATTGTTGATTAAGCACTTTTGACGGTGAATCAGCAACAGTCGAATGGTAGAAGGACTCAAGATTGCAAAAGGGCCTATGCCATGTCCTGGAATACTGAAGCGTCTCGAGAAGTTCTAAAAGGGCGCTTGGAAGAATGTCTTCGAATTGACAGACCATCCTTGATAGGGGAGCGTGTCAGAGCAGGACAATGTGTTCAATCAGCCATGCTATCCATATTAAGCAGCTAGCAATGCTCCAGAAACTGGAAAGATATTGGGGTTGTCTAAAATCATTGATTCGATGAGCTTGTATATTATTCATACAAACTATTTATTTTGATGCTGATAGCAATATGACCGTCCTTTCATTTTCGTAAGTCTCATTCTGTCACTAATACATAATCAAATAAAAATTGTCGAATATGCTCGTTTTATTTGATTGGACCAAATTGTCTGACTTGAACCTTTCATTTGGTAATTTCTGCTTTTAATATATCAATATGCATGTATTTTTGAATTTCGGCATGAAGAAAATCTCGAAACGTTTCTTGAACATCAAAACTATGAATTATTTATCCTATTATCAAGTCGTTATTTGTTTCCACGGAGCAGAAGAACACCTGAATGCGTTTTACCTCTCTTAAAAGTCGTATAAACCTGGTCTTTTTCTGTCCAAACTAAATTCTCTCTTTTCTGAGATCATTCGGTTCTTCGACTCATATGACTCCTATAAATTTCTTTCGACTGACTTTATGGAAGAGAGATAGCATTGATTTTCCCTTTCCTACCGAAGCTTCAATGTAGGATGGCTTGTTTACGATACAGTTTGTCTTTCTCTGAATTCGTGTGTATGGGAACGCAATAACGCCACGAGCTAAATAAATATAATCTAGTGTTTGGTCTTAACACCAAATTGGTAGATCTATGTAATATTTTGGACTTGAATTTCTCTTAAGGGAAGATTTTAAAAATGCATACTCGAATTTATTTCACTATACTACAATGATAAACACAAATCGTGGAATTTTTTTCATTATACGATAATGATAAACACAAATCGTGGATTTTTTCATTATACTACAGTGATAAACACAAATCTTGGAATTCTTTTCATTATATTACAATGATAAACACAAATCATGGAATTATTTTCATTATACTAAAATGATAAACAGAAATCGCGGAATTTTTTCATTATACTGCAATGATAAACAGAAATCGTGGAATTTCTTTCATTATACTACAATGATAAACATAAATCGTGGAATTTCTTTCATCATACGACAATGATAAACACAAATCGTGGAATTTGTTTCATCATACTACAATGATAAACAGAAATCGTGGAATTTCTTTCATTATACGACAATGATAAACACAAATCGTGGAATCTGTTTCATCATACTACAATGATAAACACAAATCGTGGAATTTTTTTCATTATACTACAATGATAAACAGAAATCGTGGAATTTCTTTCATTATACGACAATGATAAATACAAATCGTGGAATCTGTTTCATCAAACTACAATGATAAACACAAATCGTGGAAATTTTTTCATTATACTACAATGATAAACACAAATCGTGGATTTTTTCATTATACTACTATGATAAAGACAAATCGTGGAATTTGTTTCATTATACCACAAAGACAAACACAAATCGTGGAATTTTTTTCATTTTACTACTATGATAAAGACAAACCGTGGAATTTGTATCATTATACTACAAAGACAAATCGTGGAAATTTTTTCATTATACTACTATGATAAAGACAAATCGTGGAATTTGTTTCATTATACTACAAAGACAAACACAAATCGTGGAATTTTTTTCATTATACTACAATGATAAACACAAATCGCGCCCTATTGCGTAAGTGTCCGAGAAAGTAAAGAAGGGAACGCTCTTCTTGTTTACATTGAGAGAGAATTTTCGAAATATCGGATTTGCCATTCTAGCGAATGCTCGGGAATCCGAAATTTCTGATAATCCAAACATCTTTTTAAATTTTCTGATTTTTTTTATTAAAAAATGGATGAAAATAACAATTAGGAATCAGAAACAAAGCAAGTGTTTATTACTAACTCAACCCTTTGCGGACAGGTAACTTTATAGATCACTGAGGTGGAGCACTTTAAATGCCATCTCGTTTCTTCCAACTCTACGCTTATTTAATTCCACTTAACTTTATTTCTTATGGTATAATAAGATTAGACGTTGAATGGTTGCACGATACAAACATGTGTGTTCGAGTTTGAGTTTCTTTATTCTTCGTGATTTGATTGTTCTCCAAGTCAGTCTCAGAATAAGTTTTTAGATCGTTGTACTAAGTCACTTCTCCATCGAGATATAATGCATCAGATTCGTCCTCAGCTGCTATTTCCTTGTTTAATTCTTCCAAAACAGCCGAATATTGATCTGTACGGATAATTTCCCGCCGTTTTGTGATAGCCGCGTTGGCTTATAGAGAGCGTTTCTTGCACTTTCAAGTCCGATCAGACCGAACTGACTGATTCATTGTCAGTGGAAACTATCGGAACAAGTAGGAGGAATGTTGATACGAGGTTAGACGGGTAGCGAGCTGTCTACCTTCGATAGTTTTTATTCAGCTAATGATAAATACCTACTGGCGCACTCTATACGCCGTACCTGTCCGCAAAGGGTTAAATTAACATTCGAATGCAACAACTTAATTGGTACAAACAAAATCGGTTATCTTCTTGGTTCAGTAAATTGGTTTTTTCTTTCCAATACATTCCGGTTTAGGTTCAGGCCAAAAGAGGATATTAAATTCAGACCGTAAAGTCTTTTTCCTCTACAGAAAACCTATTCCACTTTTGAATCTGCATGAATGTCTGGCCTCTGAGGAAGTCATTCACCAGATTCTTACTTCTTGTCGTTGTCTACTATTATTTTTTACCCTTCCACCTTTTTATTCCTCCTTTTTTTAGTATTTGTATTTATTTTATACTCAGAAATTTTTTCCCGGATGATGCTGCACTTGCGCACACCAATTAAATTGCTTCTATCATTCTTTGCCTTTTTGGATATTCTTATCTTTTTGTCTTTTTAGATATTCAAAACATATACTTAGGACACTCGCATCCGCTTGCTATCAATCTCTGATCCACACACCGCTGGAAAACAACTTTGGCTTCCGCTGAGTGAAGCTGATGGTAGGTAGGTCGAAAGGGAACAAATGTTCCCAGAATTCGGAGCCATAATCAACAATAGCTGTACAAAGCGCACGTAACGAAATCATAAAATCAGACAAAAATCAAACCGACGAATTCCAAATGATTTTTTAATGAAATTCGATTGAATCGACCAATCACATGAAACAGATAAACGGAACAAACCAATCAAAACGAATCGTAATATCGCGCCATGCGCAAAACACAGGTGAAAAGCTCAATTTCCGAGCATGCGCACATCTCACTCGTTAAAATCATCATTGCGCAACCAAAACAAATGTTCTCTCATATTCACTCTTGACGGCAAAGAGTTGGCGATCCTAACAGGAGCGTAAGTGGGCACCGTAGAGTAAATATTAACTCTTCCTTCGCTCGCTGGGCACTGATTTTTACCAGGATGGTTTCTAGAAATTGATTTCACGGTAAGACAAATGTATCAATGTCGGTGGCGAATATGTGGAAAAATAGCCAAAAGTTTGTATTTTTTATGCCGTTGTATGTTTCTGTTTGTAATAAAGCTTCCTTGCGAAAATGAATGACGAATCTTACTTTCGGAAAGCCTCTCGTATTAGCAAGTTGTTATGGCTGTGTTGCATACGGCTGAAAACTTGATATAATAATTTTTTGAGGTAATTTCAAGCACCTCTACGGAGTTTTACTATCTATAAGTTTTTTTATTAATTACAACCCTTAATTCCGAGTGAAACCAAGTTTGTAATTTTTTTCCCAAATTTGGAAACTAAAAATAGATATTTGAGCAATGTTTAGAGGAAACTAGGGATACTTGACAATACGCGATTTTCTCAGAATGTGAGATAATTGGTAATTTGTGTGTGGCATTTTTATTTGACCTTTGGTCACATGGTCTTTTAGAGGGGATATCCATTCCAAGCTGAAAAGCCATCATAATGGTGTGTAGGCAAACATGTTTTGGGATCCAAAAGTAAATTTTCACTTTTTCATTCTTCAGTGGATTATATATATAATTATTTAAAATATTTATGCGTTTTAAGCATCTTTCTAGCTATAATTTGATATAAGATATTATGCAGTATTTTAATTCTAAGTGGTTTAAATTTTAGGTTATTTAGAAAAGTTAAGTTAAAAGGGATACTTGACCCTAAAAAGGTAGGGATATTTGACCGTATGAAAAGCTATTGCAGCATTGATATCGTAGTTGACCGAAGCACATTTTGTGGTTGGGATGTGTTTTCTGATGTTTGGAGTTTGTAGGCAATATTGGAATCGCAAATATGGAGAATAATTATTTAAAAATTGTTGGTTAGTAATTATTTAATGAATAAAATTTCTTTCTAATATGATAATTTCAAATAATTATTTTAGTAAACGTTTTAAAAAGAATTGAAATTTATTTAATCTACTTTTTCCTAGCCTTAGAAAGAAAGGTGTATTTATTTATTTATTTATTATTTTAATAAAAATCTTTTGCTAGAACTATTTGTCATCGTTTGGTTTTATTTAACGTTTCGCCATTTCTGTTGTGTTTGTCTTTCTTTCTTGATATGAATTTTCTCATAAAATATATTTTTTATTCTTTTGCTTTTATTTTTCATTAAATATTAGAAGAACCGAGTAAATCTGTTCTTAATTTCTTGTTTTGTTTGTTTTGCGTTTTGATGCTATTCTTTATTTTAATATTCCAAACCCGGCAACTTCAAACGCGCAAAGCAAATTCTTCGCTAATAACGTTGCTAGGTTTCCAGTTCTATTACTGTAAATTTTTTCAATCAATACATTTTAATTATTTATTAAATTTTGATTTAATTTAAATTCATAACTAAATTTAATTTAATGACTACAATAACTTAATTTATTATTTAGATTATATTAATAACAACTGCTTTTATAGTATTGATTTAATTTTTAATATTAGTTTCATTAATAGTATTTGATAATAAGGACGTTTTCAATTCAGTAGTTATAACCTAATATCTGAATTTCCCGTAGATACAAATTTTTAAATGAATTTAAGTACGTTCCAGATATATGGTCAAGTATCTCTACCCTTAAGATCATTTATCCCTAGCTTAGGGTCAAGTATCCCTAAGGTTAGGGATACTTGACCCTACGCGATTTCATGAAATATATTTATTTTATGATTAAATGAAATATCAATTTAGCATAAGTATGTATCTCATTCTTAAAAACAAAACCTTTTATGATACTAAAAAATATTCGAGAAATATAAGAAAAAGTAAAAGTAGGGCCAAGTATCCCAAGATTCCCCTATTATGCCGGTTCAATGCATAGTTACAGAATTTTATATAACAGGGTTACAAATATTTCATCTTCCAATACTGATACAAAAGAGCTACTGACGCAAAGGCTCTGTGTTTAAATGAAAGAAATATGAAACTGAAGCTACACTAATAATAAAAAACATTGAATTTCATTTATAAGTGCGATTATATATATATATATATATATATATATATAGTTGAATATTTTCCAAACAATCAAAATTCAAGTAACATTTTCAGTATAAACACTTATTCAACTAATAATTAAAATTAAAAATAAAATAATGTTACCTTATTAATAATCATACAATGAAATACAAAAAATAGATTAAAAATTAATGTATTAATACTAGTTTGATTATTATTACTATGAAAAAGACAACCCAGAAAATGGAATTCCAACAATCAAATGCTTATCAGCCTTGGGAACTGATATGCCGCATTAATTCGAATTTTAAAGGCACCAACCCTCTGCGAAAGCCAATTGTTGGAAAAAAACAAAGAGTATGGGAGTGAATCTCCAAAATATTTCAAGATAAGAAATGAGAAAAAATAACTAAATGCTTACCAATATTCCTAGCTATTATAATGACAAGAGCTATATACAAAATATAGTTCATATATATATAGAGAGAGAGAGTATAAATCGTAAAATGAAAGAGTATATAATGTGAAATGACTTTATTTTATTGTTTTTCTATTATGTTTTGCCTCTTTTATATATATATATATAGTGGGCAAATGTTACCAATAGAATTGTAATTTTTTTTTGTAAATAATCTATTTTTCTAATAATTGTTTTCATTTACAAGAAATTTGTCATCTTTTTTTCTTAGCTTCTTGCAATGTTCAAATTTGATACACTGGAAAACCTCCAACCAACAAAAATATTTACAAAGCGGAATTCTTTCATTCAGCCATATAACCCAAGTAATACTAAGACAATTGCAGTCTGTACATTAGTGAAAAGAAAAGCTTTCTTTCATAAAATATACTTAACGCACTGGGGGGGGGAGGAAATATGCATTAGTGGGCAGTTAGTTCCGCCTAATAACTTTAGATTTCCTTTTGAAGGAAAATGCGTTCCACATTTGAGTCTTGCAAGTCATTTAATCATTAGTCATGTTTAATGGTCATATCCTTTTGCAAATGGACAAAAGATATAATTATGCTTTCAACTTTAAAAATCTTAAAACGGGTTTCACTTTCTTGTATACGGAATATGCAATGAGGATGTATTGTCATCATCAGAAATATGAAACCTCTAGTTTTTGAGAAATCTTCACATTTCGGACGTTATGCCTTTTGGAATTGTTATATTTAGATTTAATTAATGATTTTTGGAATTACGTCTGTCTAGCCTTCACCATTTATTCATAATTAAGCACGAAAACAGGAAAATGAAATGGGCTAGCGATAATATAGAGTTGTGATAAAACAACATATTCTTTCTCCCGCGTTGGATATTCGCCATTTTTCGAAAAGCAGTTTGGCCGTATGTGCCCCCCTCCCCTCAGAATTCTTAGAAATAGGTTGGGGTAATTTCCAGTGCTTCTGGGACATTCTCTGGAGTCTTGGTGACATAATTGATCTTTTTTACCAATGTTCGATCAGTTTAGGGGCTTGGTAAAGAGCTTTTTTGGGGGGTTGCTGGGAAGTGTGGATGAGTCCAGTTAAATTAAATTTATTTATTTATTCAAAGAAAGCATGCTACAGAGATGACTCCATTTACAAAGTGCATGATCAAAAAACATACAAAAAACACAAGCTAGAAAGTGAATTAAAACACAAAGAAAAAAGTAACTGCAGAGAATACAACAGTTCAAAGCTCAAAACCACATTAATTATAAAAATGTAAACACATAAATGTTTTAAAATGAAAGCACGCAATTACAAAAGCACTAAAAACACACCGAGGCCCCAAAATGTGCATGCCGCACACCGTCACATTAAAATTATAAAAAAAATTACACAATTAAAAAAATAATTTAGGACACTAAATCAAAAAGCCATTAAAGAGCAAAGGTCAAAAAGTCAAACACTCACAAACACTAGATCAACGTATAAAAATCTTAATATGTATAGGCAAGCGTAAGAAAAGAAAAAGAAATCAGGTCATGTATTTAAAAGTTGAAAACAATTCGATTTAAAAACAGTATGAGACATAAGATAAATGTCCAGTTCACCAGAGATCCTGTTAAAAATCTTATAAAATTATGGTAAGTAAAAAAAAAAAAATATGTAGGGCAGGATTTGAGAAGAAAGGTTGAGTGAAGGTGATTTCGACCAGGGCCTTCGGGCTTCCCACGGCCGGTACCGAGTGAAGATAAGCCGTAACAGTTAACTCATTTTTATCACTTCTGATGCTGACAAAAATCGTAGAATGTGGCATTTTAAGATGTCAGGTTATTTGTGCCGGATGAGTTATCTTACGATGAGTGCAGCCGTGAATCGGTGGAATAACGGAAATTCTCACTGATGTTCCCGACCTGGATTTTAAAAAAAATCTGTGGTCCAAAAAGAAATTAGGACAAGGTGTTCGGGAATCAAATATGGCGAGGGTGACATGCAACAATGTCAATAATATTTCGTGCAGCAGTTAATTGGTTAAATATTAGTGCCACCGAACTGGATCTCGTCGGGAGATTTCCCTGAATAATTAAAATTTCCTGATTATGATTTAAGGGAATACAAAATGATGACGTAAAAGCGTTGCGTTACTTAATTTTGATCCCAATTAATCAGTTAGTAAAAAGGGATGCATATGCGAGGTGATCTATTGCGTGAAGTGATTATTTGTTTCAGAAGTAAGTAATTCATGGTAATGACCAAGAGTCGTAAGTGTTTTAGTGTACGGGTGAAAGTAATTGTTTTTTTCATTATTGATGAATTATTTTTTGTGTTGCATGGTATGTGGTAACAAAATAATTTTTATGTGTGCGTGACCGTGCAATGAGCACGAGTACATCATTTCCCTACATTAGTGAATCTTATTAATTGTTTATTTTAGTCAAGATTTTTCGATATAGCGTATTATCCAGCAAATGGCTGACATTATGCTGTGTAAATTATGTTACATCAATTTCTTTTATAATTCTCTCTATACCGTATAATAAAGATAGCTGTCTTAAAAATGTCTGATTGATGTATCTCTTAAAAATGTCTGATTGATGTATCTCTTAAAAATGTCTGATTGATGTATCTCTTAAAAATGTCTGATTGATGTATCTCTTAAAAATGTCTGATTGATGTATCTCTTAAAAATGTCTAATTGATTTATCTGATTCCAACTTGGTACCCAGGAGGTAAGGCCTGGATGCAACTATGGTTTATTGCTTACACACAACGCGCTAGTTTAAAATTATTATTATTATTGACTGATTTTAGAATAGGCCCATGTGATAAACAAAATTAAGATAATTAAAGATCAATACGATTATTGCGGTCTTTTCAAAAATTTTAGATTTTTGTAAGATTTTGGACGAAATCATTCTACAGGAAGTTATGTTTGTTCGTCCTGTGCAAGTGAATACGATAACTACATAAAAAATCCAATCTAAATGGGTGAAATTTACTTTCTGGTTATTATTTGCATGAAATTTCGAAATAAATCCGTCCATGCGTTGAATATCGGTCGATCTGTGTGTTCGTGCGCATAAAACGCGATATGGAGAACATGAAACAAGCTGAATGGAAACTGAAAAACCATAACAGAATGAATAGATTTTGACATATTGTCGCGTAGAAATTAACTTTGAACGGAGTCGTGAAAAACAGGATGGTTTATTGCGCAGTGGTCACTATACTCTATACCGACAGCACAACAACGCAAGCCTTATTCAGCTTAGGGTATTTTATGTACCTAATGGAATGTTATAAAACACTCCGCCAGAAGGAAAATTTATCTATAAATTGAGTAATAGAAATAACAATGGAAAACATGAAATAAAGTCGAACGATTTGAACTTGGGTCCCTTGGTGTGGGAAAGCAACTCTCTAGCCACTCGACTACTGTGTAGAATTGTCCGTTCGACCCTAACAGTATTATCATTGCACCAGAACTGTAAATCCGTGTCCATATGATGAAATAGTGTTAAATTCGTATCTTTTTCAGACGCGCAGATTTAATCAAAGTAAATGATATTATATTGTTTGAAATGACCCTCGCGCGACGTTAGAATTAATAAAAATATGCATTTTCATTCTCGGCTTCTTGTATGCAGAATAATGTAGGCTGCCGAAGCCAGTGACCTGCTCACAAAGTTTTTCGGGACAAATTTGAACTGTTCTGATATTACAATAGTATATTCATAAAAACTTCACAAAATGTTGTCAAATGTAATAAAAATCTGAGTTTTGTTTATGAGGTTACAGCCACAGCCGCTTTCCTGATTTTGAGAAATAATCTGCCAATATCTCTATCGAGAAATTTAAATCTAAAATGACAGTTTTCACAGATTCAGGGACTTTTCGTCAAACGATTTGGAACTACCCTTTTCGAAAATCATCCTCCGTCCTCCACTCCCTACTTGGCGTGTAGACTAAAGAGTGGCTATCAAATTACCCTTAGAAAGGAGAAGACCCTTACAAAGGAGTAGGGGATTGTCTTCGGGGAGGGGCAAGGCTAAGCTTTCTATTCGCTACAGCAGAAAAAAAAATCCGTAGTTCGCTTCTAGGCTGTGATAAGGCTTTTCAATCTAAGGCCTTAAGACACGTCTCTTCACCCCCAATATAAGAGGGCGCTTTCATCGACATTGGTATTTCGTTTAGGTACACTGCAGCCTTAAGGAGTAGATTGATTGTCAACCCTTGTATATGTAAACACGATAGTTCAAGAATATAACCGTGAATTTAAATGAGACTTTATACCTTGTTTTGACCATAGGATTGTAGATCTATATCAAATTTTGGACAAATCGGACAGGCGAACAGTTCCAAAAAGCATATTCCATTTTCTGTACTGTGCAACGATTCTAAGCAGAAAACGTCCCATCCTTGTACGTATGCAAAAAAGGAGAAGATACAACTGGTTTTCCTCCATGGAAAATAATTTTCCATGATAATCACTTGGAAACAATTTTATTTTTCAACATAATCGCCACCAATGTTGGTGCAATTACCCCATCGTTTTATCAGCGCCCCATTTCCAGCTGCATAAAATTCTTTGGGTTGCTGTCTCATCCATCCACAGTGGGACTTCGTGTTGAACGTCGTCATCATTTGCAAAGTGCTTGCCTACAAAATGTTGACCAGACTTAGCCCCAAGCGATTTTCATCTGTTTGATCCACTAAAAGAACAGCTTGGAGGCAAACACTTTGCAGATGATGACGATGTTCAACACGAAGTGGATGAGACAGCAACCCAAAGAATTTTATGCAGCTGGAAGTGGGGCGCTGATAAAACGATGGGGTAAGTGCACCAACATTGGTGGCGATTATGTTGAAAAATAAAATTGTTTCTAAGTGATTATCATTGTAAATTATTTTTTCTTATCTTTTGCGACTTACTTAATGACTTAACCTCGTAATTAAGTACAGAATTAACTATTTATAAATTTTTAGAAAACTGAGTTACACGTCAGGAAGAAAGCGGAGTACGCCACTTTAATATTTCAAGTTGAAGAGTGAAATTTCTAGAATTTCTTAAGTTAAAATTATCTTCAAAGAAATTTACTAAGTAATTTCTCTTGTTTGATTGTCAACACGATAAATTACAATAGCATTAAAATTAAAGCGGGTGGTAGGGGGACATTTTTGTTCTTTCGCATTGCCAGTTTTGTCGTGTAGAGGAGATTTTGCGATTTTATATTACTTCAGCGTTGAATTTTTCTTCATTACGTTTAATATGTAATGTCTGTTCCTCCAGGACTTTCCAATTCAGTAAGAAATTTTCATATAATGAGGATAACATATTAAATAACCGAATTGTCGAATCGAATAATATAATGACGATAACATTTTGAATAATCGAATCGTCTTCTGGCGATGAATTTTAAATCTCTAAATATTGAAAATGTCGCGAGCAAATTCCACATCGTAATGTGGCAACATATATTTTGATGAACAGTTAACTTGGATATGATATTAATTACCACCTTGTACACATCCATCCGATAATTTTAAACATAGCATATGAAGACGTATTATCGCATTATTTAAAATTTGTCTCTCCGAGTTACCTTCTGTGAAAAGATATAATCGAGAATATTCCATTTTACCAATTCTGTTCTTTCTTTTCGAGAAGAATATAGGGCGAGAATATTATATAATCGAAAAGTATGTTATTTAATTCTAACAAAAATTGCAATTTCACGGTGCCTTTCTTAATATTCTTCCCATAACACTACTATTTTTTCTGCCATCACTCTTTTTAATGTATGATTTCTATTGTTATCTATCTTTTGTTTTGCTGCTGCAATTCAGCGCTACTTAAAATTGTATACACTTAATCTAATTTTTCTAATTTTTTTCTATAAATTTTAATTGTTTATAAATAAAAATAATTTTTGTTGTTTTTTGTTGTTCTTGTTTAAAGTTTAAGTTAAGATTCTTTTTTCAAATTTATTCTAATTATTAGTTGATTGTTTAAATTTTTCTAGTTGATTTTAAGCTCTTTTTAGTGTACTATACTCTTAAGAAATTGCACATACAGGTGGGTCTCTCCTATATTCTAAGCTTTCGCTACACAGACAGTTTAAAGACTTTGGAATACTTCATTTATTCTCAATACATTTTTGTAAACAACGTCCTAGAATTACAGGGAAAATCATCATTCTGTTCAGCAATCTATTCTGAAAATTTACTTTAAAAGTTACAAATATTTAATGTATAAAAATAAAGCAAGGTGAACATATATGCGCTTAACAATTTGGAGCTTATGACGAATATGATTATAAAAAAGAACTTCTGTGGGAAGACTTGTTTGCTCTTACTAAAAACCGATTATATTTTAATTGATTCTTACGTTGAAATTGATACGCAAATTTATGAAGTAACAATTCTGAAGAATTCAATTCTAGATAAAGTGAGTTTATTTCACTTGTAAAGTACTCTGTAATTTTTCTGAGCTGATTAGATTCCAAACAATGAGAAATTCTACTCCAGCATAATCGATTTATACTATATAAATGGTATTATACTTGCTCTAGATGGAATGCTAATTTCCTGCATAACAAACTTATAATCAGTTGTTCAACAATGCCGATCCTCTGAATGTCAATTCATCTGGAAATCTTCTGTCTTTAAGATTCCTAAGAGAACCTAATTTCAATCTTGTCATGTTTATTTATCAAAGGTACGACGTGTTGTTTCCAAATAGAATGTGACTAATTCTGAGGAAAATACGATTCGCTGTCCGGGAGCATAAAACAATTGTTTGTGAAAAAGTGGGGAATTTTTTTACTGATTTTTATGATTCATTCTTAAATTCTGCAGCAAAGAATTGTTTGATATTTGATTTTGATTTGTTTATTTGTCTGATGAGTTGTTGGATCGCTCAAAAATATAATTAGAATTTGTTTTTTTGGAAATTTAGGATAAAAATATTTTGTTTAATTTGAGTTATTCATATCATATCTAAAACATTTTTAGGATGT
Organism: Araneus ventricosus; assembly: GCA_013235015.1. Taxonomy (NCBI): domain Eukaryota; kingdom Metazoa; phylum Arthropoda; class Arachnida; order Araneae; family Araneidae; genus Araneus; species Araneus ventricosus. The sequence continues at coordinate 73,960 of BGPR01000418.1, forward strand.
ATTTTGAAAGACACAAACGATTAGATTTCGGTATTCTGCTTAATTTAAGAAGGTACTGAATCTTCAAAAGATATGAAGTTTAATTACAGAATTAATTCGTAAATTTTTACTTCATCTTATTAGCATTTTTTTTTCTTTCGCTTTCAAAAGTTTTTCCTAACTATTCCTATTTTAACTAAATTCTGCAATGAGTGTTTAATAATTCTAACTAACTGCATATTACTTTAATGTAAATATTGTTTCAAATTATCTTTTTCAAATATAGCTTAAATATAAAAGATCTGACAGGTAAAGCAACTACAGAGATTTACTTAAAATTCTAATTCAGAAATAAATTATATTATGGAGATTTACAATATTTTAAACTAATACTTTTTACCATCGTAATCCATTATTTTAAATCAGACACTTCTGGGTGTTTTTAAAATAAAATACGTTTTCATGTGTTTCTTATTGAATGCACAAGGCTTCTGGGTACAATTTCCGAACTTACACTACAGAATTCACACATCGAGTAACATACATAATATCATGATATACATATTCAACAGTACCTCCTTTTTGCTTGCTAAAGTTATGTTTTATACCAAGAGATACAATGTTGTGTAGCGTAAAGACGTAAAGAATTATCCATCTTTAAGATGATACAGTAATGTTACGTTAAAGAACTAATTAATAAATTTCTTTGCTTAGTATATTATTTTTAGAATTAAAGTTCCAACTGCTTAAGAAATCCAGCAGTATTATATTCGGCTTAAAATTTCATAAACAAATTTAAATGGTTCTATTTTAAAATGGGTAATGTCAAATGGAAGTGTTTCTGTTGAAATAAATGTTAAATTATTTATGGTATTAAATATAAATTTAATCTTAAAGAATTTTCTATCACCTTGCATTAACGCAACGTGCTGTATTATGCTATATTGAGTGCTTTCTTTTGAAGGAGAAAATGAAAATGTTACGTGTCAAACCATCAGAACGTAGCCTATCAAAAAAAAAATTTTAAAAAATATATACTTGTTTATTACGAGGGTCATCCAGAAAATAAAGACCGTTTAGTTATACAAAATGAAAAACACAATATTTATTGGTGAAAACAATTCTGTTACATACCGGAAGCTTCCTTCACTTCTCTAGAAAAGCACTTTCTACATTTAACCATTTGTCGTATCTGACACGAACTTCAGAATTCCCATGTCATACTCTTCTGAAGCCAGTGCATTGAGCCAGGTGGTCAATGCATTCTCAGTAAATGTGGAGTTTACGGTACCCACCTGTTTCTCGCCAATTTTTCTTGGCGCAATTTCAAGTACCGGTACAAGATACTGTTTTGGATGTGCAGTGCGCTTTTTATTGCTCTCTTGCGCATGCGTCACCTGAAAACGAGAGATTGAGCACGCAATGCCTACGGAATTTCAAGTGTGCACCGGGCAAATATTTTAATTTTAAAAAACATCAGCGGCTTCGCTTTCATCAAAGCAAGAAAATTGTAGCTTCCTTTTTTATTGAATGTTAAGAATCTAGGTTTTTAAAAAATTCCGAAATCTAGAATTTCCGCGGGCAATGCCTGCGGCATTTCAAGCGTTTACCGGGCAAATTTTTAAATTAAAAAAACATCAGCGGCTTCTGTTTCAGCATAGCGGAATATTCATAGCTTCGCTTATTCATTGAGAAACTAAACACACAGAATAACATACACGGTACTGAACCGATATTCCATCCGAAGAATTCCAAACGAAGTTTTATTCAAATTCGAAATTATCGACCAATTGCATCGAAGAGTTGAACAAAACAGTCCAATCGAAACATGGTGCAATATAGCCTGATAAGCAAAACACCGATGAAAAGACCAATTTGTGCGCATGCGCGCTTGTCACTCGTTAAAAACATCTAGACGCATCCAAAACAAATTTTCTCTCATCGCTGTTCTTGGCAGCAAAGAGTTGGCGATTCTAAGAGGAAGGAAGTAAGTCGGTGCCGTAAACTCCACATAAACCGCATTCTCCAAATCTTCATCACTACGAAAACTTTTATCACCCAGAAACTCTTTCAGCTTAAGGAAAAGATGGAAATCGCTAGGAGAAAGGTCCGGACTATAGGGTAGATAATCAAAAGTTTCCCATCCGAATTGATCCAGCAGTTCTTGAGTTACCGCAGCAGTGTGAGGGCGGGCATTGTCGTAAAGAAGCACAGCTCCTCCGGAAAGCATTCCTCGCCTCCTGTTTTGCATGGCTAGTCATAGTTTTCTTAGAGTCTCACAATAACGATTTGTATTGATCGTAGTGACTTTTGGCATGAAATCCACCAAAACAAACACCTTTATGATCTTTTGCTTGAATGCAGTGAACACCTGGCTTAATGAACTGAAGAATATAACATGGGAATTCTGAAGCTCGTGGAGAGATACGACAAATGTTCAAATGTAGGAGGTGATTATGCAGAGAAATGAAGAAAGCTTCTGGTACGTAACAGAATTATTTTTCCTATAAATATTGTGTTTTTCATTTTGTATAACTAAACGGTCTTTATTTTCTGGATGACCCTCGTACTTCTTCAAGAGCTGTTTATAGAATCCATTTCATATGCTAAGAGTTTCACAATTTTTAAATTTAATCTCAATAAAACAGAGAATGGATATAAACTATGTATGTACTATGTATTTTGCACGCCCCACTACGAAACCTCGTATCACCATTCGCAGAAAATAGATCGCCATGTTTATGCTACTTGGATTCCAAACCAAGTAAATGTTGTCTGCATGTGTTTAATTTGGGTTTACTCATAAACTTGAGTTGGTAAAACTGCTGAACCAAAAAATTTCAAATAATAGTATTGTGCACAATTATATTTAAACATGATATGAACTAACCTTTGAAGAGAATGAAATGTATTTTAAAAGAGTTTCGAAGATAGATGGGAGTAAAGTTTTCTTTAAACCATAAATGATGATACAATATTTAAAGATTGACAGATTGGTCGATGTTTATTAAGATGTATTTCATGCTAAATACAAGTTTTTAAAATTTTGAAGACTTATGAATTAGAGCAAAATTACGGAAAACAATTGAAATGTTTCGAATTACGTTGCGTCTTAATCTCAATCTTCTGAAAATGTTAAGACCAACTTTTTTGCCAGCAGGAAAATGTAAATTTTTGAAATGCGGCTATCATACCCTAGATATGAATTCTAACAACGTTAATTTCATTGCTGAATGGCTCTAATCAACCTCCATACAAATGAAAATTGATCTGAATTCGATTTGTCAGTTTTCGTTGTGGAAGATCGTTCTAGAATTGGAATAAAGAATGAAATTGTTTGTAATATACTTAATTGGGGTGCTTAACTATATTTGAACATCAGGCCAAGTTTAAACACACATATTATTACAAAAATCGTCCGGTATGTGTACTTTGAAAACAGTTCAACAAGTCGAATAATGGAGAAATAACATTTTATTTTCGAATATTCCGGAAAAGACGAAGAGCAGGTAACAGTTAAAACAGCACTTGCACAAATTAGAAGAACAATCTGACATCAAATCACTAACAATAACAGCATTAGCACGAACAACAGAGCTCAGCGTCTAACAGCTGACCAACTCGGAGAGCGAACAAGTCTCCAAAGAGATTCTTCGAACTCCGTTGACGTTCAAAGACGATCATCTCATCTCAGCAACTCCGGGTTTTTATACCTTTCCTGACAGGATGTGACGTCACATAGAATCATCTAGTAAATTCTGTATATCTCCATCCGTAATAGAAATATCGAGAAAATTCCAGCATTTTGAGGACTTTTATTTTGTCGCCAAGTTTGCAAGCCTCCATTCCCTGATAGGTAGTAAGAACCTCTGTAAATGTCTCTTTCCAGCCATAAGACAAACATTGTGGGAAAGCGACATTACATGTTCGTAACAGTATGCATGCTGCATATTATTTGTCTGAAGATTAAGTAGTTAATTTTAAAAGAATTGTGATGTCAAATTAGGCTCTTCTGGATCTGTTCCAAAGCTCAACATTTATTTCATTGCTTCATCATTACTATCTTGACACATCATCTATTTCTGATGCCTGAAAAAAGTGCTTATTTGCTCTCTTTCATTGCAACATTCGCAACTTAGCAAATGTAACTTGATAAAGTTTACTATCATGGGTAGAATGGCCCTTCAGAGGTGATGTAAAAGATTAAGAAATGACCATTAAGAACACAATTTAATGGTAGATAAAATAGAGAGAAATCTTATGAAATACCTAAAATAATTCCGCAATAGAAAAATCGTTTGAAACTTTGATTTCCGAATAAATACTTTGAATTAATTTTCAGCCAGCATTTCATCACATATGATAAACTACATATCAGTTTTTCAAGCTTATTATATGAAAATTAATATTAAAGTTGTAGTCTGTTAATTTAACCACATTCTTCCTGAATATTATTTATTTCATTCAAAAATAATTTTGGTTCCAGAAATTTCCTCCTTCGAATAAAATTCTCATTATCGAAAATAGATATAAAAATATTTCATTGCGTAAGCCCTATTAACGAACTTCTGCGACATGCGTTTATTATGTTCCACCATCAGTTTTTGAATAAATAATTGGTGGCGTCTATAGAATTAAGTAGACATCAAAGAACTTCTTCAAACAAGAGGGGAATCGGAGTGCATACTATGTGGATGCTTAATTGGAAATTGGAGCTCCGCTTCTATTTCTCAGCAGCTGAATTTGGCATTTTTGTTAAGCAATAGTAGAGTTGGTAGAAAAAAGATAAAAATTTTAATTAAAACGATTTTTAAAAACACACTTTTATCAGTGTGCTCATTGGTTGAAATTTTTTATTTGTTTTATTTATTTTTTTATTATTCCATATATGGAACATAAAATAATGGAATATTGATATCACCTTTCATCTCTCAAATTCTGCACCAGACAGTGTCATTTGTGTAGTATCGAAATTTAATTAAATTAAACAATTAATCAGTAATTAAATTCTGAAAATATTAAGATATTATATTGTCATCGAAAATACAAAGATGTAGGGTAAGGTTGCTTAACTCTTTAATCCCGAGGCGGCGTTTTTGTTCCAGCCCCTTTAAAACCGGGAGTTTTTGGTACGAAACGACTTGAATTCGACTCGTTCAACCTGGGTGGTCATTCACCCCACCACTCCATCATCTTCTATAAACTTCCCTTAAGGCGCACGGAAATGGGCTGCGGTTTGCAAGGATAATTAGACTCTCTACCACGCTTATCTACTAACCGATCTCAGAACCTCACCTCCCCTCAAAAGAAACCAACCGCCTCAGACCGGCCTTCTTCGCTGTTAAAGGACAATTTTTAGACCGCCCGAGACCGCCTCGTTCGATGTTAGAGGGTTAAAGTGTAGTTTAAATAGGGCAAGGAACCCTATATAATGTTAATTTTCGATATATAATGGTTTTCCCTATATAATGGAAATTTTTGCACCGCCCGAGACCGCCTCTCTCGGTGTGAGAGGGTTAAGTCGTACCCCCTAAGGGAAAAGTCTACAAATTGCAGGTTTTACTAAATGAAGGATTAAATTTCACATTATTCACAACTTCTATGAATATTGTACCTATTTATTACAAGAAAGTTCGAAATACACGCACTATGTCGAAGGAAATAAACAAATTTTAAAATGAAAACATCGGTACGACTAAGGAAACTCTTCTTAAGTCGTACCACCTATGTCCTAAGTCGTACCTTAGAAGCAAATGAAGCAAAAACACCCTGTATTACTATTCTTTGAGTAAGCTATTCGGCTTTGAGTTAATCCTCGTTCAACACTTTCAGTTTTCCAAATTCCTAATGTTTATTTAGTTCTAGAAGGCGATGTCTCAGTTTCGGTTTAGGAATATTAGACTTTCACTGAAGCGCATATCACCATTAGGTAATTTTCATAACGCCTCGTCTATATCTTCTTGTCTCTAAATACAGTCACCGGACAAAAAATTAGTCGCCCTAGTGCGCAAGCACAAATGAATCGCACTATGACTTGGGCCAACTCACTGCAGTGAACACGAACATGAACCGGCATGTTTATTTTAGCATTCTGGATGATCAGGTGTTGCCTTTCAGTCAACATTTGCATTACCCTTATTTTCCAAGATGACAACAGCATAGTTCATCGAGCTGGAAGAATATGTGACTGGTCTTATAAACACTCACACACTCTATTGCATCTCGATTGGCCTGTAAAATCAGCTGACCTAAACCGCATAGAAAATCTGTGGGACATGTTGGAACAGCAGGTAAAGCGCCGAAATCAGCATCAGCGCAATTTGGTGAATTTGCGCAATCAAATCCTCAGAGAGTGGCTTAAACTGGATGCGACGTACCTGCAGAACCAAACGCTTCTTAACCGAATCCAGGCTGTTATCAAGTCCAGAGGCGGAGTTACACTGCATTAAATGATGCTTTTCATGAGTTCTATAGGGGTGACTAATTTTTTTTATCCGGTGACTGTATTATCGGCACATCTTACCACATGGACCTTGCCTAAAAATAAGAAAAAGTACATTTAACAATACATACAGTAGAACCCCGGTAGCTCTGTTCGGACTCCGGGGAATTCGGATTATCCGGGAAATTCGGTAGAATATCCTTGACATACCAAATGCAGTAGAGTATTGACTCTGGGTATCCTGTGAAAGCGTACGGAAAGAGCAGGCGGCGATTCGTCCGGTACAGTGGCAAACAAGTTGAAGGTGAAAAGAAGATATCTGAGTTTGTTTCTACTAATTAAAGTGTTGTATTCATTCTTAAAGACTACTTCAAATGCTTCTTTTAAGGGAACATACGACTCTTAAACTTCGAAAAAATGGTGTAAAACTGTCGATTTCGATACATTATATCTCTGAAACAATGTAATTTAGAAACTCACTTTTTTTCTAGAAAAATAGCTGTTCTTTCTCTTATAGTACACACTTTTTCAAACCTTCATATTGGTATGTATTTATTAGAGAGAGTAATAAATATGGGTATAATTTATGGAGAAAAAATGAGATAGTCACCTTGCGCGCATGATTACGGATAAAATATTTATCTAAACAAAATATATTGGGTATCTAAGTAATGCAAACTGTCTCTTTAAGAAACTGAAACACAACTTATTAACATTTAAATTTAATTTCTATTTCATATATCAATTTAAAATAAAAAATGTTAAAAATAGTTAAAATTTCAACTTCTCAACCTCCCCTACCCCCCAAAAAACTTCTTTGGAGAAATATGTACAAAACTGTGGTTCAATTTCTAGAACATAACAAAATACATATGTAAAAATATTCAATAGTTCTTGAAATACAGTGCGCGCAGTATAAAAAATACATTTTGAGATATAGTCCTTTAAAGATATGCCCATATTCAATGTTTACGTTGAAGAGGTGATACATTTTTCTTCATAAATTTCATAATTATGGGAATTTGTTAACGCGTATTGTTTTAAATTTTTCAGTAATGACAGGAAAATAATATTTTTTTTTCATAAAATCGAAAATTTTCGAGTTTTAACAGTCGTATGTCCCCTTAAGTCAGGAATAAACATTAACTTTGTTTCTGATTCGTAATTGTTATTTTTCCTTCATTTTTGAGTGAAAAATTTTCAGGAAATTAAAAAAAGTGTTCGAATTATCCAGAATTTCGGATTACCGGGATTCGGATTTCCGGGGTTCTACTGTATTAAAAAGGAACAATATTCTCTTTCTGTAAATGATATGTATCCGACTTGATTCGATTTCGATATTGTTACAAAAGTCTTTCTGTGGGTGTATGGTGTAAACAGTCCAACACGCAGGATAATGGAGAATGAAGGTTTATTCACAAATGTGCAGGAAAAACACGTAGCTCAGGTAACAGGAAACAATAGATATTGCACAGATTACCAACGTAAACAGGCAACAATTCACAGGTGATAACAGTTCAGCACTTTGATATTTAGCAACACAAACAATCAGCAAATAACTAGTAACGACAATAACTGCACTTTCAATAGCGCTCAGCCCACCAGCTTCCTAGCTCGCACTGCGGACTAGGCTCTAAAGTCGTTCCCAGTGGATCAACACAACTCCCTCTGATACAGGCGCAGTACTTATATACTCTCTCCGACAGGTCGTGACGTTACAAGGTGTTTTCTCGTATATTCAAGCGTATTCCCTTTCCTAATAGAAATATCAATAAAGGATCGCATTTTCTGGAATCCTCTATTTGTCGCCAAGGTCGCCAAATTTGTCGCCAAGATCAAGGGTACCGCAAAGGCCGATGCCCTTTACTCCATACTTACCCCTGTAAAACTCCCTCTCCAACTATAAAACTAGCGGTGCAGGAAAGCGACATTACATCTTCGCAACAATATCCAGGCGTTGTTAAAAATAAAGATGATTTATTTTAGGAAGAAGAAATCTTGATTATTTACTACAGTAGAACCCTGGAAATCCGATTTGAGTCGGGAATTGAGTTGGGTTGGAAATGGAAATTCAATAAAATACTCTTGATACACTAAATGAAATGAACTAATGCTTTATAGGTATTTCTAACTCCAAGTCACATTAGGACCAAGTTGAGAGGCCGCATGTATCAAAATTATGATGATACTACTTTGTACCTTGCTGATCCTGTTGGGTATAATATCCTTCAAAGGACCACTGAGAGTCAATTCAAGTGTATCCATTCGAATCAGATTCTTTTTAGCAGAACAGAGCAGAGCAGAAAGTCGAGGATCTTCCTCATAGGAGATCCTCGAACAAGTCCTTATTAATGCCTCTTGACACTCTTGATCGGCAATTAGGGCTTCTGATTTTCCGAGCTTTCTTCCTTCGGGAACTTTTCCCAGGGATATATCATCAATACCAGAAGTCTTAGGGTAATACCGGGAACATAGCAGTCATTCTCGGAATTCCCAGGAATTCATAAAAATTTTAAAAAACCTAAAAATTATTTATTTTTATTTCATATCAATAATAATTACAAAAAAATAAGGATATTCATAAATTCCAAAATTTATACTTCTTTATATATTGAGCTACAAAATTCAAATAAAATTTATTAATTATTCATTTTTAAAGTATGATTTAAGAAAACATAAGCCATCTGTGTTTTTATCATTCAGCCTACTTCTCAGCTTTGTTGTGAATAACCCGGCAGAAGATAATGTCCTCTCAGCTTCAGCTGATGTTGGAGGAATTGTTTTCAAAGCTTCTCCCAGTCTTATAATATTTGAAGATCGATTTTCTGTTAAGTCAAATAACTGAAATTCTTGCTTTACCATCTTGCTCAAGCTAGAACTCTTGCTAGTTGAACAACGCTTAGGACCTTTGTCTATGAGTGGATCGCTTTTTCTAACTTTTCATACAACGTTAAAGATTTCTCTTCCAAATTTCCGCACTCTTTTCTTTTGAGTGCGAAGAGATGGACAGCGATTCGTCTTACTCTCAAAAGAGACTTGTCATAATTATTTTAGCTTGTTGAATCAAAGAGTTTTTATTTGATTTGAACATGAAACATCAACAGTAACTGCAGGAGCATGATACTTTCTCCCAAAATTCAGATATTGCTTTAATCCAACTCAACTAAGACTGTGTCTCTCACTAATTCTTGGGACCAGAGAACAATTCATATTCTTAGCAAATTCTGAGTTTTGTTGGTTCAACTCTCCAATAATTAATGAAAATACGCCTTCAGCAGTTAGCAAAGTCGTGTTTCGACTACATAGGCCAATTGTTACTGGCTTCAATCCTGCTACAATTGCAGTCAGAGTTTCAAATTTTGCATTAACCAAAATGTTCTGTTCTTTAATGTCAATTAATGCTTTTGAAATTGCTGATTTTATCTCTAAAAATCTTTCAAGAATTACCAACAAACAATTTGAGCGTGCTTCGTTGTCTAAACAAACCATCTTTTCACAACCAAACTCTGCTTTAACATAATTTTGTAAAATATAATTCTCGAGAGGTGATTTTCTGAATAATGTTACTATTTTTTGTTCCCGGGAATTCTCGGGAACCTAGTATAATTTCAGGGATTGCAAAAAGTACGAAAATCTTACGATTTTCCGGCATCCAAAGAACTACAAAAGAACAAAGATCCACTCTATCTGCAACTCATCATGAAAAAACTTCCCAAATGTGCATGAAGAAGCTTTACTCAATGTACAAGACACCGTGTAAATATGGCTAACTATTGCTTCAACATACTTCAAAACATTGAATGCTATTTTTGGTATGATATTGTTTCTAAGGCGACATTCTTTCTGTAAATTTCGTGATATGGAAACATTACCCACAGAATGCGATGGCTGATCCTATCAAACATGGCTGGGGGGAAAAGTTAGTACGTCATCCCAAATGACTATGTGTATCATAATTCAAAGCACAAATCCGTCTCCATATGGTGAAAAGGTATATTATATTTATTCATAACCACTCTACAAACAACATCATCATTCGCAATCTCACAGGCATTCGACAACTGTCGACAAAAAAACCCACTCTCATTGAACAAAGATCAGCACCGCCATCTAGTAGTCGGTTGTTCTACACAATATTAATGATAATAAAAGAATTACAATAAAAATGGTACAATTACAATGAATAAAAATTCAATTTCAGCAGGTAGGGCACCTCACAGGCGAGGACAAGACAGCCAAATCATGCCTAAAATATTATTATGATACAACATTTTGATTTAGAGGTTCGAATCACCTTTTCTGCTTTTTTGTCATCATTTTTGCCAGTGCAATGTGAATACAAAATTGAAACATCTAAGAAGGTATATCGTCGTCGTTCAAGCAAAAGTCACTATGTCCACAAATACAGTTTTGAGATATGGGTAGTTAATCTAAGCTTAATTAATTTTTAACCTTTATGATAAATAGTAAAACTAATTTTACAGAATTCTAACTCCTGAGGTTGGCTTACTGACGTTCAGATGACATGTTTATGTCATAAAACAATGAATCCGACTGCAGTAGTCAATCAAAAATATTTTGTGAACTTAGTGACCTTTACTTGAACGTCAACGATATTCAGTTTAAACATTTTTCCCATATGTAAAAGTTGGAAAGCAAACACTCTTTACGATACCTCTTGAAGACACTTCGTCAAAAATTAAATAAAACACCTTGATGTTATCGCCCAACTTTTCTGTGACTGTTATCCACACTTAATTTATTGTCCTATCTCACATTTAGTTGTGCAGAGCGTGTGAAAGTGCTGACTAAAGTGAAAAAAAGCAATAAAAGAGATAGACGTGCTCCTCTCTGCAATCCTCTGGGATCCAAAAGGGAAACGAGTTTACGAGAAACATTGTCTTAAAAGAGAAAATAAAACAAAGTGCTCAGAAAAAGGACGTTTATCATCTCTCAGGGCAATCGTTAAATCAAATACAGGCTAAGGAAGCATGAAACACGTTGAAACATTTATTTCAGCACCCAAAGAAGAGTTTTTCGGCCATTACTTAGGTGAAAGCATTTCTTTTAACCTCGGAGATATTTGTGAAACCTCTGTGTCTCCCTTTTCCTCTCAAATAACTCCCTTGGAAGTCTCTAATGGCTACAGTTTAAAGTTATGCTGAGATGAAAGTTTCAAATATTAGATTCGTAACTATATTTTAATGTTCGATTCTTGTATGCAGTTAAAATCCGCTTTCCTCATTGAGAAGTAAATAAAATTATATTTTGTTATTGGTTTAAAATGTTGACTTGCTGAAAACTTTAAGCTGCATATATCTTAAAGATGTGTCGAAGACATTTCTTTTTCAATATTTCTTATAGAGATGAGATTGTATTCAAAAATTGCTTTTATACTTGCTGAAGATTGCTTGGCCCAAGGATCAGTTCAATAACTTGTTCATGTAGTCATGCACCATGCTCTATTCTAACTACATCGAAGGGATCTAGTGAAGTGCAAATATAAAATAAAATTGTTTCAGAGCTTCTAAAAGTGTATAATAAATATATGCTCCCAAGTGGTCTTATAAGTAGGGTTACCATTAGTTCAGATGTCGCTCTCAAAGTCCTTATTTCAAGCTCACGTCCACGCTACTATCCGGTCGTTCAAAACATCCGGTTTTATGCCAGTAAAAGATAAAAGAGAGAAATGTGTTGCTAAATTTGATGAACTAGAAAAAGTTGACATCATTCCGTTCTATTCTGTCCAGAATTCTACGAAAGACTCTATATTAGAATCATCCTCAAATTTCGGTAATGCTGGGCGGAGCTAAAGTAACTCCGCCTCTTTCGTCTGCGTCATTATTTAACGAGCAAATCAGATGATTGTATAAAGATATTACCTCAGCTTTCAATAATGAAAGAGAAACATGCAATTAAATATTTGCTTTAATAATGAGAACGGTTTGAATTGCGTGTCAACAATGGAAAGTATTGTTGCAAATAACTGAATAAAAATATTTAGATTTTCCTGAATAAAATTATACTATCCGAAAAGTATCTATCGAAATCAAGCCGAAAAAGAAGATGAGAAAGTGGATAAACCCCCTTATTTAGGGCCCGTCTCAAACAGTTTTGGCAGTTTTTTCCAATTCTATTTTTCACAAAATGTTTTTTTTATTTACCAAACATTAATAAGGATACCATTTTCTTTGCATTCACTCTGTACTAGTGTTTCTTACTCCGTCCTAGTGTTTTATGAAAGAGGGTCTTAGACAGGCAGCTATTAGAATTTTAAACTAAACTTTTACCAAACAAGACCATTTAGACGCCCCCCTACCCCGTTGTGTCCGTATTTTAACTAAAACCTTTATGGTAACTCTATTCATAAGAAAATCCAAAATCTTGAAAAAAGGTATTGGAACTAAAAGTTGTAAGCAAATATCATGGAAAATAATTACAATTTATGTTATACATCCTTGTTGGAAAAAATTTATTTGATGGATAATTAACTGAATATTAGATCTTATAAAATGATTTAAAGTCTTTTTTTTCTGTGATTGTTTACTGTGCTTTTCAACAAGTAATTGATTCTGAAACAATCCTAAATATAATATTTTAAAAAATAAAAAATATATATTATATTATTAAAAGTTTGATTGTATATAATGGTTCCAGTGTCGAGCATATCAGTATCAATCAATAAGTTATTAATCTTATTGAAACCTAGCCTTTTATTGTTTTGTGTTTTTCCCTGTTTATATGTTGTTGTATCTTATTCCACTTGTTCTAGTCCTCAGCCAGACCAATCCCAAGAGTCCGCTCACCCACAGAAAATAACGAAACAGCGCAGGACTCTCAAAGGCGAACGATTCGTGGTAAAGGAGAGTGCAGCTTCTGATGACCTTGGACGACCGAGGGAAGAAGTCTGACTTTGTCCATCGCCTTTATGCTTTAGTTTGATATAATGGAATGACCTTCGCGCCTTGGGTGACCCTACCAGGTTCGTGCCTTAGAGGAAATTAATATTAAATTCAGGCCTTAAAGTCTTTTTCCTCTACAGAAAACCTATTCTAGTTTTGAATCTGCATGAAGGAATGATCTCTGATGAAATCATCTACCGGATTCTTACTTATTATCGTTGTCTGTTATTATTTTTGTATTTTCAACTCTTCCACAATTAAAAATTCCCTTTCTTAGTATTTATCTATACTTATAAAAGGCAATGTTTGTGTGTGTGTGTGCGATGTCCAGACGAATCTATCACACTTACAACCTTGAAATGTGGCACACAGGTAGTCTTAATGGTGACTCACTGCATCTCGAAGCTGGAATTTTAAAATTTAATCTTGAAAATGTTTTATTTAATGCTTTGTGTTGTTTTGTTTGATTTTTCGCGCTAATTTCTCAATAGAATGGTTTTGATTAATTCTACGAAAAAAATAGACACACCATCGAAAAGAGCACGCTATTTCCGTGCTAATGAAGTTAGTTTTGAATTTCTAACGTAATTACTGAATTTTGAGAAATTTTTAAAAATAGTCAGTTTTGCCATTGAAATTTTCTTTTTGTTTTTAAGTTTCCTGCATCCAACGTTCTAATAACACTGTTATTTTCAATATTTTTTCAGTTTATAACTGCAACGGTTCTGTCGGATTTAAAACAAGAACGGTTAAAATATCGTTTCTCGTTTTCTTTAATTAAATTTTCCCTGGTTAGTTCAAAGATATTTTAATCTACCGATCTTCCTCCCGCGACACTTCTCCGGAACGTTGCTGGCAATTCCATTGGGCGGGCTGACGGGGCAGAGCGAAGGTGACGTCATAACCTTCAACTGAATGATTTCGATTATTATTTTCGGATTCGATTTTATATTTTGCTTGCTGTATAATAATCATGTTCACGTTTCAATTTTTTAATATTGTTTCGAATTAACGTACTCTGCAGTGCTTTTCTACAGTTGAAATGTCATTATTGCTAAGAAATACAAGCGGGAAAATCAATAATGTGTCTCTTTTGTTTTGTTTTCAGAACTTTTTCATGTCATTGTGGGAGTTTCTTTTTTCATTTTGTTGAAGTCCTGATTCCACAGGCAACGTCGTGAGCGTGCTGCTAGTATCATTATACTATTGAAGCATTCAGACTGAAAACTCAGTCTTGTTAAGTCTTGCATAGTTTCTAAGAAACCAATATTTAGTTTGAATTTTCCTCACCTTTTTATTACCTTCTACGAATCCCTTTACATAGAGGTAGTATACTGCAAAAATCATATTTGGTGCAGTATATCCAAATATAATTCTCATTGTTGCTCCAAGAATCACTTTTCATCTCCAATGGACACCCTAATTTAAATTTAACTTTGAACGACTTGTCACATATTATACAGCGCTCATGCTTGAAAGCCCAGCTTCCAAGAATTGCGGAAGCGACGTGGCATCTTTCAGTTATTAATGACTTATTCAACCCATTTATCATGTGTTATCCACGAATAGCAGATGATAGTAAAACGATGATTAATATTCCTTTGAGAAAAATCTATGAACTGATTCTCTTAATGGATTTTTGATTATCATTCTAAGCTATACTATCTCTGAAATGAAGAGTCTTATCACCGTACCGTTCAAACCGGACATTTTATGAGGCGAACTTTTCTGGGCAAGTAAGATATCCATGTAAGCTTCCAAAATGGACGACCCAGTCTGGGATTTTTGTTTTAAATTGATGGATGCATTTAATTGCAAATAAATGCTTTAAATTAATAATTTTTCATTACTGAATTTTTTAAGTTTACCTTCAGTACCTCATAATGGGATTTCTGAAAAAAATATTCACTTACTGTGCACTCCATGCCACAACAGAAATGCAGAGTGTCCACAAATTATTATTGGGGCTTCCTTACATCATAACTTTTGATTTACAGGGTGTCCAACAAATGACTCCCTGATTTTAAAATTAAATAACTCGACAACAGAGATCGATAGAAGACTGAAACCAATGATATGTTTATTTTGAAAGCCTTAAAAAAATCTGATACAGAAGTTTAAGAATTAATTAGAAATACACTCTATAGTCGTAACGCAACATGGGCGACCCTATTCACTTACTAAGCTTCCTAAACCGCACTTACAAAGTCTCCTCCGGAAGAGCATGCTTGAGGAGTGGCAAACCACTCCTCATGGAAGAATGGCGATACAGGCAGGAAAATCTGTAACATCATGTCCTCAGTTAGTCTCCGTCCCACTAACTGGATTAGAGAGGATGTTATCCTCTTCTCTCAACATGGCCCTTTCCCTGCCTACCTCTAAAGGTTTCACCTGTCTGACAGCGATTATTGCAGTTGTGGTGGAATTGGCACGGCACTTCACTATGCCACGGAGTGTATTCTCACAATGTCTTGACATAAGAAGAAGCCAGTGCCAAACTTCGAACAAGAATGGCCGAAAAGAGTCGCTAATATCTTCGTCTCCAGACATAAAATTCGCAGGATTGTCAATTTCTAAGCGAAAACAGAGATATTTTTCCGGCCTCCCCTGCCTTCAACTTTCTAGCGAGATGAAACAAGAAGCTCCAAATTACCTGACATTCCCCCTCCTGCCAAAAAGAAAGGTAAAGCAACATCTAAAGGAAAGAAGACTATTATAAACTAATAGTGTAAAAGTGAAAATGCCTGTGGTGTACATAGTGTATATATTTCTTTTTTTGTTTGCTTTGTTTTTCTTTTTATCTTAAATAAAATCCCCGTGTCTTTCCCATCAAACCGTTCAGTGACCGGTCTAGTCACGGGTACGGGGTAAGAGACGGAATTCCGTTCTGTACTCTATAGTCGTAGTACAGAGTCAGAGAAAAAAGCTATAAACAGTCCTTTGCAAGCAATCATTGCAGTCACATCAAAATCGATTCAAAATGTGCACCTTTCGCAACACAGAGATGGCGCACACCGAGAGTGACATTTTCCGCCATTCCTCTGTAGTGTGTCTACGGAAATGCATGCCCCACAGACTAACTCTTCAACCTCGTGCATTGTTGCAGGATTGTCCGGAATACAGTGTGTTTTCCTTTGCCGCACAAGAAGTCGTCGCAGGGAATGAGATCGAGTGATTATGGAGACCGATCAATGTTTGTTCCAGTAAATGTTGAATAGTTCAAAGCATTTACTCTATTCTGTAAAGTTTCCAATTTAGTTATCAATCAGTGCCACTATTTCCATTGACGCACTGCAGAGGGTGGCTGAAAATTACATTCTTGGTATGCGCCATATCTGTGTTGCGAAAGGTGCACATTTTGAATTGATTTTGATGTGGTTGCAATGATTTCTTGCAAAGGACTGTTTATAGCCTTTTTCTCTGACTCTGTACTACGACTATAGAGTACAACGCCACCTGCTAGCAACACTTCTAACTAATTTTAAAAATTCTGTATAATATTTTTATGGCTTTCAAAATAAACATATCATTGGTTTCATTCTTCTATCAATCTCCGTTGCCGAGTTATTTTATTTTAAAATCAGAGAATCCTTTGTTGGATACACTGTAAGAGCATGACGATAAACAGTATTACATATTCATAAAGTACGGTCCAAAAGTTTTTTTTTTAATAACACAAGCAAAGTTAAGTAATTTCCACATGGCAGCCTTTCGCGGCATGTATCCCATCGACACTTGGTTGAAAACTCAGTTCAGCCTCGATGTGTTACGAACCACGAACGGCTGCAACAACATTTGTACTAAAAGGTTTTTGAGACTGCCTATTCTTAGAAGTTTTACTGTTCTTATTTTGCTCAAGATACCTAAATATTTAACTGCTCTTTCATAAGAATTACATACATTTTATTAAAATTAGAACTTCAAAAATTAATTTAAAAATTATAAAAAGAAAATAATAAATAAAAATAATTAATTAATTTAAAAATAATAAATTAATTTTTAGTTCAAGTTCTATTAATATTTAATTTAATTTTCGTTAAATTTTATCAAATACATTTTACTAACCTTCACCTAGGCACATAGAGACTGAACACAATTTCCAGGCAAGTCCAGGGTTAAGTGTGGATGGAACTTTTGTTGTGTTATCAAAAAACTTTTTGACTTTTCCTTCATGAATATGTAATAATATTTATCTAAATGTTCTTTAATCAAATGTTATGGTGTAAGGAATCCCCGACAATGATTTATAGACACACTTTGCGATCTATCTTTTGAAACAAGACTACTCTATGCCTAAACATCCTTTTCTAGAATTCGAGGGGGTTCTTGGGCGTGGTTAATGACTTTTCTTCTCTTTTCATGACCCTAGCCACTTTCAAATTGTTTTTAGAATTCAATATACTCGATCTTGCGATTTTTAAAATAATCTGGCTATTTCTCAATACCTAAGATCTCTGAACACGTGAACATTCAATATTTTTTACGACTTGTAATAATAGTAACTTTGAAGTTGCGGAGATTCGATTCAAAATCCGTTAGTTGCATAATGCCCTTTTAAATAAAATTTCGAATTCAATAAAGCAATGGATTTTTTTTAAATCCAAATTCTTCAGTTTTCTAATTAATATTCTATTTAACGCAACAAAACTTTTTATTTTCATTCAAAAAATTTAAACTCAGTGATTTCAGACTGGAACTCTCACCTGCGTAGTTTTTATTTCCTTTTGAAAATACTAAATAAATACTTAGAAAATCGAATACCCAAAACGTTTTTTAGAGAAATAACTTTTTTGGTCTTCATTGAAATAGAAAAAATTCAAAAAACAAAATTTCCCCCGCACATAGTTAAAAGAAAATATTAAGAAAACGCCTCAAAGATAATATCCTGCAGCATAATAAATTCGAGTCACATTAATCCGAAAGAGCATCGTATTGCAATTAATTAACTTTTCAAATTTGGATTTATCTGGAATCTTCTAACAAAACTTATAATGACATTCTTGACAAGAATTATAAGACGTTCGAATTTCTTTTCCAGCCAATTTTTTCGATAAGAAGATTAAATCTTCATTCATCCGGACAGTAAAAATATTTAATCCTTAATTACTTTATTTGCGAATAAACTGAAAAGTGACATTAATTTCGAAATTTATTTTGCTAACTCTACTTTCTAATGCAGCTTTTGTATAAAATTAATCATTTTTCTGTATTTACATACAGAATATAATGAAAAGATCATGACAGGAAACAAGTCATAAAGTCTTTTTTTTCCCAGAAATTTACATGTTTTAGCTATAAAATTATAAATTCCTTTACAATCCAGTAAAAATTTTAGGACATGCAATTTGAGAAAAAATAATTAGGGTAATATCTTTTAACCACAACTATGAAATGCCTGCATGATTCTATAAATCAACAGGTTTTACCATATTATATTACTCAGAATTTTAGAAATATTAAAAATTATTTTGCAAACGGCAAGCATCATCGTCTGAAAGGATATATCCTTATAAATTTTCGCCATTTTTTGATAGGTGATTCTTTTTGCACAAGAACGAAAATGGTAATTCTATTCGGAGCACTTACTAACACATAATCATTTCTCGTAATAATTTTGGCGGACATCTGAAAGAGACTACACAATAGAAAGCCATGAAGCTCTTCAAGCAGAAGTAACAACCGAATGCAATCAATCTATTGAAGGTCCAGTCTACCGTATATTCGGCAACACATCGCGAGTCCAAATTTGTATGGGGGGAGTGGGGTAAAACCAGGTGCCTTTGATTCTGGCAATATTAGTTTTTCTTTCTAGAGGACAGATACTAGGTTTCACTCTACTAGTCAAGAAAAAGGAACAGTCATAGTGGGTGGCGTGTTGTAGCTGTTGAATTCACTGCATCTGTGAAGGTTTATTTGTTTTTAAGACTCCAACTCTCTAATGTTCGTTAGATTTTAAACTATCCTTGCTTAATAACAACCACACTTTTAAAAACCATTTTTAGTCCAGATTATTATATGTTTACTAAGGATTTATACCTTATGAAACAATAAGGATTTACTCCAATAACTGCGCTGTTCTATTTCGGTTTTCATAACCTCTGCACTCGGGGTAAAACCGGGTACTCCAAGTGGCGTAAGACCGGGACGGTCAGTATTGATGTTTCCTCCAATTAAGACGACAAAAACACATCACACAGACTTGGATTGTTTATATTTTAATAATGATGTTTCTAATTTAAATAAATAAGAATGGTTATCTAATGTAAAATGCTTAGCTGTACCCACGGATGTTCCAGTAGCGCGGAGGAAGAAGACAACTGCTTCACCTGTGAATTTTGTAACTAATATTCTTAAATTGTCATATAAAATAAAAAGTATTCCAATTTTCCCACTGAAAATCCAGTGTTCCTAATTTCCCATAACGTTAACATGTGTACCCAGTTTTACAACACTACTAGTTGAGTAAGACCGGGTAGTTTGACATTTTTTATGAAAGAATCATTGATAAAAAGTAATGAAACTGTGATTTTTCTGGAAAGGTATATTGTACTCAGATAAACAACGAATATTCTAATAAAATTTGGCAAGCTCTTTGTCGAATAGTTTAGCTCCAGCAGGCCTTCGAAACTCATCTACCCTGTTTCACACCACTTTCCCCTACACAAATTAATTATACGTACTTGTTGAATGGCTCTTTCTGGGAGCCACCGCAAGCTCAAGGATTAAGAATTCCTCGTATAAGAAAACATGTCCTAGGTGCCGAGGCTAATTAACGATCACATAGCCGATAACGAGACGTACCTCTTTCTGATAATTTCTCGCTTGTAACGCTTGTAAGGGGATCGGTTATACGTGATTCGCAGTATTCATATTAGGAAGATAAGTTTATACATCTTATCTTGGGAAACACTAGATTTGGGAATCAAAGTGCTATTTCTACCTATTTCTATCCCACTATCTTTATTACAGGAAGAATGCTTTAGGTGAAATATCGAAGTTTGTTGATCTTGAGAAACACTAGATTTGGGAATTAAAGTGTTATTTCTACCTATTTCTATCCCACTATCTTTATTTCAGCCAGAATGTTTTAGGTGAAATATCGAAGTTTGTTGATCTTGGGAAACACTAGATTTGGGAATTAAAGTGCTATTTCTACCTATTTCTATCCCACTATCTTTATTACAGGAAGAATGC
>BGPR01000418.1:94486-105203 GCA_013235015.1 Araneus ventricosus
TAATCTTGAGAAACACTAGATTTGGGAATCAAAGTGCTATTTCTACCCCACTGTCTTTATTACAGCAAGAATATTTTAGGTGATATATAGAAGTTTGTTCATCTTGATGAAAACTAGATTTGAGAGTCAAAATAAATTTCATCTGGTTTCCTGAGAACTGAGCTAAAAACTTCTCTTTTCTTCCGTTTGAGTCTCTTGGTTAACTGCTTAATTATATCAATTAATTTATAATATCAAAGAATCTCTTCAAGACAATGAATTAGTTAATATTTATAAAAATGTCTTTCTTAATGCCCAACATCTCTCTAAAAATTCGAATTCGTTAAAGAATAAAAGCAGACACAGTAATGTCTTTTCTCGCCATATTCGGAGACGGATGGAAATGGATTTTGTTGTGCTTCCCGCAGTTTCATAGACTTCCGGGTCTTCTGTCGGATATCTATTGTATTTGCATTTGATTCCCAATTCTCTTCCATTGTATGGAATGGCTAAAAGAAATAAGTATCTCCCAATATGAAGATGAGCTCTCATAGATTTTCGTTGAATTCCAATGATTATGGTTCAAAGGTTTGGATGAGAAAATGAGTTCGATTGCTTAGAATGTTCTAAAATTCCTCGTCTGCTGGCAGACGAGTTTGAATATTACATTGCATAAATATAAGTTTTGAAAATTTATTCCCATAGAAGATATGAAAAATTTAATTAAGAACGAAATTGTGAATATCCATTTAATGTTTTTCGTCTTGTTGAAAGCCTGTGCTGCTAAAGCGAATAATATATTTGTCTCAATGAAGAATTCTCTGATTGTGCAATAATTTTATTCTTCTTTTCAGAATTATTTCTATTTTGTTTAAGAGGAATATGATTGTTACAAACAGGATTTCTGTGTTTGGAAATTGTAACATAGAAAACTTTTAAACTGCGAATAAATTTTGTAATTGTCTCTTAATATCACACACTTTTGAATAACATTCCATCAAATCGCATGACGCATAAGGATAGCACGAACTGAAAAGATTAGCATCACATTACCGGCCTGGAAATTAATGGTAATCAATAATAGGACTTGCCTGCTTTTAAGAATAATAGTAACATTGTAGTTCTCAGAGATAGTGGCTAATTTGAAGATTTAACATCTTCCAGTAATGCAATTACTGTGCATTTTACGAAATAAAATTTAAATATAGTAAAGAATTTTAAAACATATTACAAAATGTTCATTACCATATTATGAGACTTAATAAAAAAAATCTTACTATTGTACAACTTACTTTTAAAAATGTTCATTAATGACTATTTTCTCCATGATTGGAACTTGGATTTATAAAGTTCTTAAAGAAAAAGAAGAATGGGGATGCATCCCAATAAATACACTTCTCGAATTGCTTTTCTCAATCAACTATTATCAAAATTAATTTGATTGTATACGATAAACGTGAAATTCGCATTAGTTAATTACAGTATTTGAAAATGCGGAATCTGGTATGCAGAAAAAAGCTAACTTTTGTGATCATGTGGTGGTTAATATACCCCAGTACCCACTTTGCTAAGCACTACCCCTGCCACCTCTCTGCTTCGAGACAATCAGCTACTACTTTTCACAGTTTTAAATACTGCATGAAGATCAGTGGAACAGACCGTAAAACCATAGCAAATTTCATATTCTTTATAGACAACAGATTCTTTTGCAAAATCTCTCAATAAACCTTATCTAATTGTATTGTTTTGTATAAATTTTTCACGAATATCGGCAAAAAAGTCTTCAGATCTATAAATACAGAATGAAATCCCCTAACTAAACAGTTTCCATCACCTACAATAGGTATTTTACAATATTTTTACACGCCATTGTGATGGAACTGTTGGGATCTATATATTTAAAATAATATCCTCAGACAGTTCGCCAACCCCAACCACCAGTTTTTTTCAGTTGAAAGGTTATAACGGCTAGATATGTCATCAATGGTCATCTGTCCCAACGAATTAAATCGAAAAAACACTTCTCCTCTGATCATTGTCTATGGATAAACCTTGTAGAAATTCCCCAGCCCCAACTACCTAACCGATTTCGACAATTTTTATTTCATGTGAAAGCTATGACTTCTAGATATGTCACCAAGTGTCGCCTGCCCCCACCACCCATTTTCGAATGAATTCGAAAAAGCTCTTTCCCAATGTATATTCTCTATGGGGAAAACATTTGGACAGTTCGCCAGCAACAGCTACCAGACGGATTTCGGCAATTTTTATTTCATATGAAAGCTTATGACGTTTAAATTTGTCACCAAAGGTCGTCTACCACCCACCAACCCTCATTTTCGAACGAAATCCAAAAAACATATAGAGAATGTATGGTGGAAAAGTGTTTTTGACAGATCTAGACGTCATAACCTTTCAATTAAAAAAATGTCGAAATCCGTAGGGGTGGGGGTGTTGCTGGCGAACTGTCCAAAGGTTTTTTCCCCTTAGAGAATGTACAGTGGGAAAGAGTTTTTTCGATTTCGTGCAAAAATGGGGGGTGAGAGTCAGGCGACCCTTGATGACATGTCTAGACGTCATAAGATTTCATATGAAACAAAAACTGTCAAAATCGGTCGGGTGGTTGAGGCTGGCGGACTCTGTGAAGAATTTTTTACCAAATTATTTTATATAGATTTATTATTTATAGATGTTACAATTTTAGTAAATAAAAATATTTTAGTCAGCTAATTTGAAAACTTTCCACATTTAGGGATTAATCATTTATTTATAAGAACAGAGTTGTTTATTAAAAGACTAACTAATCTCTAATAAGTAGCACCACAACAAAAACAAAATCAGCATAGAACGCATGGTCTGATTCTTTTCTATTTGCTTCACAAATGGTAAAGAATCCTTCCTACTGTTAATCACCAGCAGGAGAAGAGCACTGTGACTGCAATTCTCATCTCAGGAAGGAGAAAGTGTTGAAATCCTAGGTCTCAGTAAGTAAAATTCGCCAAAGCCAGTCTTGTGATGTCAGTCCAGTCTCCCACCTTCAAACGCAACTGCAATGTTTGAAAGGATATAGCAGTTTGCTGAAACGGAAAGGCCTGATAGAGATTTCATTTACGGACATGAAAACATTCAGTAATAGCTAAACGGCCACAACGGACAGTACGGAAAAAATGTGCTCCATAGGCTGTTGACCAAACCTAAAACATTAGCGTGTTCGCAAAGGACGTTGCGTGAAATGAATCATTTCTTACTTCTTGGTGGGGATACAGTTCATGCAAAGATAGGCAGAATTGGAAAATAGGACATTCTGAATACGATGGCATATCAGCCAAGAACATGAGTTGTTGCATCTAGCCTTGGAGCGCATCATCTCATGCTGGTGGGGGGCTGAAGACTAAAATGCTATACTCGAACCATATTTAATGACACATTCTCCAACTGCAGTGGATTATTCTCGCTGATTAGGCTTCGCCCGTTGGATCTGCAGCAGAGCTTGGAGTTTCAGGTTATGCAGAAAATGTATTTACGTACTTGTACTGTGTCTTCCCACATGAGTTTGCAATGAATATGCATAATGAACAGAATATATGCCGCAAAATGTGAATTCACTCTCCGATTATTCATGGACCCATTAGCTATGCTTCTGTATCATTGTGGGGACAGAAATAATGATGGCGACCTAAGAAATCCTTCTCTTCTGCCAAAATGCCTTCGAGGTATCTAATGTTTTTGCAGAACGTCTTGCCAAACATGTTGAAGACCGTTGCAACTGACGAGCGGATCTGAGTATGATTGAATGTGATTCTTCCATGACGAATCACCAACACATTTTCTAGTGACAGGTGTGCGATTACTGAATGCGACCTATGCTATCCATCCATTGGATTGGGCAGAACGGTCCTACAGTCAGGCCACCTAGATCTACCGATCTGTAGTGTTTCTCTTTCTATGTTGTGGGGACAGCATAATGCTAGGCGCATACATGCAATTCCTCCGGCAACTAAACATTTTCGTCGGGTTGCCTACACAACTTGATTTCACCGCGACTAAACTCTTTAGTTGCGAGAGTCTTCGCTTATTTGTTAAAAATTAGTTGAGAAAAAGGGATTTTGATTAAGAGAGGGAAATCATAGGACAAAATTAGAATTATTGATTCTGCAAAAGCATCTGAAATATCAACCAAGAAAAACAGATTAAGCTAATTAAAATTATGTAATAAAACACATGCATTATTAATAAAAATGAAAAGACTTTTATTAAAAGTATGTAAAATTATTGTTTATTTTAAAAGTAATGACTGACAAGTAATAATAATAGCAAATAATTAAATAAAGCGGAAGCCTCCTTTCTATACACTCAATCAATTATTCCATATCATTCGTAATAATCTCAGCCATTTTTAGGGCTAAATTTATAATATAATTACGTTCTGAAATCGGTGACGATCACGTGGTTTGGTTTGGATACGTGCCAAAGAGATTCAGACTGTTTGTCTTACAAATGAACATAAACACGGGGATACTGTTTTGATTCTGCGATGATTTAATAAATTAAATTATTTTCCTAATGTAGTCTTTCAGCATTTTTTTTTTTTTTTTTTTTGCTATATTTTGTAATTTTTTCTCTAAGTGTTGGGTAACTGAATCTTTTTGCTAAATTAAAAGATCTTCAAAGCGGTTTCCTTCCTTTTTTATTTTGTGTTGATTCATCAAGGACGAACTCCGTCAATATTATTTAGAAGTTATACTACAATTAATTTATTTTTCACTTATCACAGATATTTTTGCTCAATTGTGAAGTATCGGTTATTTTCTGTCTTTTTTTATTTAATTCATCCACTCGGAACTCCGTAATATTCTGTTACCAGTAGGAAGTTAGTGTCAATTATTTATAAGTTCTGTTTTAAATGCTTTTTTATTTCTTAAGCACTAATTGAATATTTATATATTTTGCATTTAAAAATCTTTTCCTTAACCGTCCTTATACCGAAAGGCTCCTTTTACTTAAAGATTTCATTAATGCATTTTTTTTCTGTTACTGGATTTTGCAATATTTTTACTTGGACAAAACTAAAGTAATTTTTAAAATAAAGTAATTAACAAAACGAAAGTTAGTGTCAATTGATTAATTAATTCTATGCTTCATGCTTTTTTATTTGTTAAGCTCTAATTGAATATTTATGTATTTTGCATTTAAAATTTTTTTCCTTGACTGTTCCTATACTGAAAGGCTCCTTTTACTTAAAGATTTTCATTAATGCATTTTTTTTCTGTTAGTGGATTTTGCATTATTTTTACTCGGACAAAACGAAAGTAATTTTTAAAATAAAGTAATTAACAAAACGAAAGTTAGTGTCAATTGATTAATTAATTCTATGTTTCATGCTTTTTTATTTGTTAAGCTCTAATTGAATATTTATATATTTTGCATTAAAAATTTTTTTCCTTGACTGTTCCTATACTGAAAGGCTCCTTTTACTTAAAGATTTTCATTAATGCATTTTTTTTCTGTTACTGGATTTTGCATTATTTTTACTCGGACAAAACGAAAGTAATTTTTAAAATAAAGTAATTAACAAAATGAAAGTTAGTGTCAATTGATTAATTAATTCTATGTTTCATGCTTTTTTATTTGTTAAGCTCTAATTGAATATTTATATATTTTGCATTTAAAATTTTTTTCCTTAACTGTTCCTATACCGAAAGGCTCCTTTTACTTAAAGATTTTCATTAATGCATTTTTTTTCTGTTACTGGATTTTGCATTATTTTTACTCGGACAAAGCGAAAGTAATTTTTAAAATAAAGTAATTAACAAAACGAAAGTTAGTATCAATTGATTAATTAATTCTATGTTTCATGCTTTTTTATTTGTTAAACTCTAATTGAATATTTATATATTTTGCATTTAAAATTTTTTTCCTTAACCGTCCTTATACCGAAAGGCTCCTTTTACTTAAAGATTTTCATTAATGCATTTTTTTCTGTTACTGGATTTTGCATTATTTTTACTCGGACAAAGCGAAAGTAATTTTTAAAATAAAGTAATTAACAGAACGAAAGTTAGTGTCAATTCATTAATTAATTCTGTGTTTCATGCTTTTTTATTTCTTAAGCACTCTTCCAATGTGCATGAGAGTTTCTACTACAACTTTCGTTAGTAGATCTATGACAATCAGATCTGAGATATGGTTGACAAGCTAAACGCCCGTATTAGACAGGCACAAATTAGTTATTTTAAGAATAGCGCTCGCCTCTTTAAAACGCAAGCAATGATTCCCATGTATTTTATGAGCCAATTTCAGAGCCCGTTTTGACGTTCACTCTTTAAATGAACAGCTCGGAGCAACTATTTAGTTGCATGCGTGCGCGCGCTAGTGCAAACCCGTGTACATACGAGAGTTGTCCGATTTTTTAGTCAAAAGTCGATCGGTGCCGTTTTTCGACTGTTTAGTTGCCGAACTATAAAGTTGCATGCATGCGCGGTCTAACGTGAGCCCATAGACTTTCGCCATGCAACTAAACAGTTGCCCGATTAATAGTTGCATGTATGCGCCTAGACTAAGAATGCGGTGTTTTAATATCGCTCGAATTTGAATTGGAATTTGTCGCAACAGTTTTTATTGCTGCTGGGGAAGTATTCGATATGCCAAGTATATTCCAGAGTGTACGTCAACCTCTCATTTATCGTTATTTTATGTAAATAATCTTTGCCAGTCGATCTTTTTTTTTCCTACATTTTCTTATTCCTTATAATTAAGCTAGTTGTAGTTTAGTCGTAATTCATGTGATTTCGCAACGTTTCCATGGTTTCAACTCGCCCTTAAGCGCGTTTGTCTTTCCTTTCAGAAAATTCATTCTTTGATGAAAATTTTCCGCTTAACTGTGCATAAAAACATCTTAACGATTTTCCTATCTTTTTTTTTGTTTCCAGAAAAGCTTATACAAAATTACCAAAAGAAAATTAGAACAGTGTAATTAAAAGAAAATTCATCGACAAATTTTGACTTTGTACCTGGAGACAAAAGCTTTCACTTTAAAGGTTTCTTTTTAAGTTTAATGAAAAAAAATAGCATTAAGAAGTGCTGAAAGGAAATTATTAAATTATGCTTTCTTTGATAAATTTTACGTGGAAAGACAAACTAACATCCTATATTTCTCGCTATAACT
This sequence comes from Araneus ventricosus, assembly GCA_013235015.1. Taxonomy (NCBI): domain Eukaryota; kingdom Metazoa; phylum Arthropoda; class Arachnida; order Araneae; family Araneidae; genus Araneus; species Araneus ventricosus. Next base: position 101,631 of record BGPR01000418.1, read on the forward strand.
AAAGTCATTTATTCTCTTTCTTTATAACTTTAGTGTCAATTTAATACTCTTATCAATCCTTTGTAGTCAAGTTTTTTAAAATCCTTAATAGTTTTTATTTGGCGATTTGTTCCATCTTTTTGTACATCTTTTGAAATTCGTTCATTACTAAGAAGTTAAAGAACTCGAAGCCCTCTGATTCGTGCATACCGACAACATCCAAAGTGGTTTTCTTCATTATAATTTCAAAACTTCGTCGTAAAATTGTTTCTACCTTTGTTATATTTTCTATTATTTTATTTTAGTTGTTTTTTACGAATTCCGTATCATGCGATTACTCTTATCATAAACCTCTATTCGATTTTATTTGTATCCTTTACAACTTTTTACTGAAGATTCGTTCAATTTGTCAACACATATTTTTGAAATTCCGAATTCGTTCATTTCTAAAAAGTAAAAGAATTTTCGAAGTGCTTCATTGCGTTCATATCGCCATATTAATTTATTCAAAGAAAGCACACTACAGATGACTCAATTTACAGAGCGCATGATCAAAAACATACAAAGAACATAAGCCACAACGTGAATTAAAACAGAAAGAAAAAATGCAACTGCAGAGGATACAGCAGTTCAAAGCTCAAAGCCACATTAATTATAAAAATGTAAATACATAAATGTTATAGAACGCAAACACTCAATTACAAAAGCACTAAAAACATATTGAGGCTCCAAAAGTCCATGTTGCATACCGCCACATTAAAATTATAAAAAAATCACACAATTGTTTTTTTAAAATTTAGAATATCGAATCAAAAAGCAAGGGTCAAAAACTCAAACACATACAAACACTAGATCAACGAATAAAAATCTAAATATGTATAGTCCAAAGCTCAAAACCACATTAATTATAAAAATGTAAACACATAAATGTTTTAAAATGAAAGCACGCAATTACAAAAGCACTAAAAACACACCGAGGCCCCAAAATGTCCATGACGCACACCGTCACATTAAAATTATATAAAAAATTACACAATTAAAAAAATAATTTAGGACACTAAATCAAAAAGTCATTAAAAAGCAAAGGTCAAAAAATCAAACACATACAAACACTAGATCAACGTATAAAAAATCTTAAAATGTATAGGCAAGCGTAAGAAAAGAAAAAGAAATCAGGTCATGTATTTAAAAGTTGAAAACAATTCGATTTAAAAACAGTAGGAGACATATGATGAATGTCCAGTTCACTAGAGATCCTGTTAAAAGTCTTATAAAATTTATATAACGAGAACCTGCTAATATAATTTAATTTTTAATACACATTTGAAAAAGAACTTTGGTTCTTTAAATATCTGGCAGCCACAGAGAATTTCATAGAGCTCAGTATATTAGTACAATCGATCGAACCATTGATAACCTTGTAGAAGAAAAGAACACTAGAAACATCTCGTCTGGAACACAAACTAGACATATTAAACATATCACGTAGACATGAAGAAGATATATCTTGTAAGTAAATTCCATTTTTCTTGTAAATATCATATCAATCCAAAGAGATTTGTTTAGTGTAATTCAAAAGCTTTTTTGCAATACAGCTTTCGGCGAAATGTGTTCCTGTGTTTTATCAAATATTTACAGCTTTGGTAACAGATGCCAATTTTTTCACATTTAAAAACAAGCATCAACTATAGATGATAACAAGTTGACTGTTCTCGGAGTTTTAAAAAGTAGTTTTCTTGAGCCTTCAAACGTCCTTTTTCGATAAGCCATCTATCATCTTTTTTTTATCTTTCCTTTGATACTGGAATCATTATATTTAAATAATTAACTAAATGTTAAGAAAATAAAGTTAATTTACACGATTAATTTCGCAGTTTAGATATGAATACAAAATATGTAATTAGAAGAAACCTTATAATAGAATAATGCTTTTGATATGATGTATGCTCTGCATTAATATCCGACAGCTTTAAAAAATCTTTATCAAAGATTAAATCGAATGACTATTTGACTTTCAGATAGTTTTCTTTCATGTATTTTAAATTTACATGAAGGGTCACGGTAGTGTAGTGGTAAAGTCTCGGCTTCGGGCTGGAGGTTTCCAGGTTCGAAATCAGATTTAAATGAAGATCCTTCGTGTGTGTGAGCCTGATAAATCTGATATGGGTGGGTCAAACGTCTTACCATTGGCGTGGTCCAAACATACAACCCAAACCACCTACCCTACTGGGCTTAAGGCATTAACTCAGTAATCCTTTTCCTTCAAGCCCCAATAAAACCGGGAATATTTGGGAGGAAGCGACATGAATTGGACTCTCCCAACCTGGGTGGTTATTTACCCCATCCCCTGCTGTAACCTTCCCATAAGAGGAAGAGAAATGTGCTGTGGTTGGCAAGGATATTTGGACCCTCCACCGCACTTATCTCCTAAGCGATCTCAGAACCTCACCTCCCCTCAAAAGAAGCCAACCGCCTCAGACCGGCCTTCGTCGCTGTTAAGGGGAAATTTTTAGACCGCCCGGGACCGCCTTGCTTGGTGTGAGAGGGTAAAAGAGCCTGAGGAGGAAGAGAATCGACCAGGAGGACGCAAAACCCCACCCAGATTTATTAAATTTTGAAATAGTGTACATACTGCACTAGTGACATGGGTGGAATTGAATCACGTGTTTCACAAATTTGGTGTATTGGACAGTACATTTTCAATATTTTGTAACATTCCACAATAATTTACCTAATCTTCTATGCGTAAATTTTATAAGTTTATTAGCAATACGCGCACGGCATTGCCCGTGCTATCTTGACTTCAACAAAATAAAAAAAACGCCGACGATGACATAAAAAAGTTTTGAAAACAAAATAAAAATAAAACATACGCACTATTCAATTTAGGAAAACAGTACCGAGTACATAAATCCAAAACATTATTAATAAATGCGACAAACCAGCATACGAAATATGCGAGACAAAGAAACATTTTAAGACACTGCCGAAAATAATTATTGAAGTCATTCAGTTAATGTAACTGCTCCGAGAAGAATGCGATAGTATATGACGTCACCTGCCGCGAGGAAGGTCAAGCACCAAACAATGAGATTGTAACAATGCACGATGGGAAAGTTAAATCGCTCCGGAGAATATGTCGCTGAGAAAGCTGGCTTGCACTGTTTGAACTGATCAGGGAACAATTAATTAACTCTCTGAGTGGTTCGGTCTTCTTTGTAAAGCGATTCGAAAAGCGAGCGATTGAAGGACCTTTATCTGTTTTAAAAGTGTGCCTTCCTCCTAACAGAAAATGTTCCGAAAGCGCTGCAGATCGAGTCTCTTCCCCCCCCTCTGAACTAGGAACGATCAGCACCCCCCATGGAGGGGATAACCGCAAGAATCTGTTCTATTCAGCTTGGAACATATTCAAACTACAGTGCCAGGGGAATTCTGGGGTATTTATCTGCCCTGGGTTTATTGCTTTCGGAAGATCCCATCTGTGGCGTGGCTGAATTACACTTCATGTCTTCAAGATGCCCTCATTCTGCATATTGCCCGTGTCCATAACACCAGATGACAAAAATAAACGCCGTTAGACCAGACAAATGCCAG
>BGPR01000418.1:105603-116666 GCA_013235015.1 Araneus ventricosus
TTGGCACTATAAAACTTTTCATATTGTTTCTTGATTTAGTATTCGGTAAAAGGTAGAAAATTTAGAGCCGATCACAAATATAAACAGCGCTTAACTGGATTAATCCGTTTTGTATGCACATAAACACTTATTATATAGATAGTCACATAATAATCTATATTCCAAAATAGCCAACGATAATCAATATATATGAAGGATTATAAATAACCTTCTTAACCCTGAATAATGTTTTAAATAAAATAATATGCTACAAGCCTTTTGTAATGAAACTCGTTACATATGCGTTTTAAGAGAACGAGTTAATAATTCTCAAACTAAAGGTTACATTTTGAAAACTAATGCGCTAAATATTGGAAGAAATAGCTTATTCATATACCTTTATTTAGTAGGCAAGAGATTATCTTCTATTATAATAAACGGAAATTTAATTCACCTGAAATTTGAAACTTTGATACTATTGTCCAGGTACTAGAGCATCCAGTCGCAAATTTTTCAAAATTAAATTTGGGGACGTTCAAATATTACGTAAGCACCCATGGGGGGGGGATATGCGATTTGCTTATTTTTGCTGACAAGGGAGGAAAGGGAGTATGAGTGATGCTTACGTAAGATATTAAAATCACTTTATTTCCGAAAATCTCTTGTAAATTGCACAAATAATTTAATTTAAAAAAAATTAAATTTGAAAAAAAAGATAAATTTGGCAAAAGAAAATTGATTTTTGTAAGCTTAAACTTGAAATTGTAAGGAAATTAAACTTACATTTTTTTTCATTTTCAGCCGAGTTAGAGTTTTTACTTTCTCGTACACGAAGTATACAAAGAGAAAATTGTAATCGTCAAAAAATTCGAACTCGAGATTTTGACGAATCTCCATGTTTTAGACCTCCCTGAGTCCGAAAAACACAATTTTGGAATTATGTCTGTCTGTGTGTCTGTGAACACGATAACTCGAAAACTATTAGAGCTACAGGGATGAAATTTAGTATGTGGTCTTTAAACATAATTTTTAGGTTTCTGTCAAATTTTGGACAAAATCCGTCCACGGGAAGTCTGTCTGCCCGCGGTCATGTGAACACTATAACTGAAAAACTTGAATAGCTAGAAGAATAAAATTTGGTACACATTTTTATCATCATGAATGTAGGTCCGTATAAAATTTTGGGCCAAATCCGTCAAAGGGTTGACTGTCTGTCGGTCTGTATAATCGCGTACTTGTAAAAATTACATCTCCTAAACCCTTTGGCTTAGATAAATAAAAATTGGTATGACGTTTGCTAATATTAATTATAGGTCTGTGCCCAAATTTCGTTTGAATCGGTAACGAAAAAGGCGTTCAAATTGCATATTTAATTTTTCTAATCCGATTCTCCATACGCATGCGTACTGGTAGCAATCTCTGTGCACGCGGAAGGATTACATCACTTTTCCCCTGTTTTACTTGCGTACTCTGCGCATGCGCAAGCTAACGAACGAGGTCTTCTCCTGTTTTCTCCTCTGCACACGGAGCTTGTGCATTGGCTACAGTTTGATAGAAAATAAATATTGCTAACTTTTAATACATATGCATCTCTTTTAATATGATTTTTCACCTAAATATTTTACTATCACTATAATCTACAATGAAAAACCTTCTGATAGTCATTGAATTCTGGGTTACAGTAGGTTCGATTTTTTTATCCACGCAGGGGGAAGGGAAATGACAAATGTTTGAGAAGTATACGAGAAAGTTTAGGGGAGGTCACTCCCGCTGGTTTTATTTGAATTAAATCCTAAAATTTTTAAAATTAGATTATTATTGTTATACGTTTTGTAAAAAAAAAGAACGGGGAGGTGCAGTTTGCTTACGTAATTATAAGACGGGGGTTTGCGATTTGCTTATTTTTGCTGACAAGGGGGAGAGGGGGTCAAAAATACCAAAAAAATGCTTACGTAATATTTGAACGGCCCCTTTAATTCTTTATTTATAATTTTTTTTTATCGAAATGTAATGGCATATTGAGTTTCAGGGGCATTAAAGTTTTTTTTTACCCGATTGAAACGAAAATTGGACAATTAGGGTTAAAAGACCACATACCAAATTTCATTTATCTAAGTCGTTGCGTTTAGGAATTATCGTGTTCACAAGCATGCGATTACAGAAACCAACAGACAGTTAACTCGTCGAGGGATTTCGTCCAAAATTTAATACGGACCTACATTCCTAATTTTTAAAACTGTGTACCAAATTTTATCTATCTAGCTGTTTAAGTTCTGAAATTATCGTGTTGATATGAACCCTAACATACAAATTTTCCTTGGACGGACTTTATCCAAAAATTGATTGAAATATACTAATTTTGTATTAAGTCCATATAAAAGATTCCTTCTTTCTAACTCTAACCGTTGTTGAGTTATTGTGTTCACAAACATAATTCCAAAATTGTGTTTTTCGGACTCGGGGAGGTCTAAAAACTGGAGATTCGTCAAAATCTCGTGTTGAAATTTACGATCAACGATTATAATTCTTTCTCTTTGTATACTTCGTTTACTAGAATGTAAAAACGATCAAACTTTTTTTTCCTATCAATTTTACGAAAATGCGCTAGCTACGAAGTAAAATATTATTGAATTTTTTTTTCTACAGACAATTTTTTGCAAACTTCGCAAAATCAAAGAATAAGGAGAAAAATTTAACACCTATTCCAAATTAATCAGGTGCCTTTTCACAATTTATAAATGTCTTGGACGTTATCGGTGTGATATTCAAAAACATTTTTGGACCTTTTCATACCAAATATGAAGGAAATTTAACTAACATAAAACTGACACACTTTACTGTTTTTCTTAAAAAATAAAATTATAGATCTAATTCAAATATATCATACAGCTTGGAAAATAAATAAGAGTCTCATTATTATCCATTAAAGTTCAGAATGAAAATAAAAACCTGTATATAAATCAGAATTTTATTTAAAAAAATTATACTTTACAAATCACAGCACACACACAAGATATTGTGATAAAACACATTGTCTAGCATGTGACGGTGGAGTTTGGAAATAATTCAATGCCTGAGACTACTATTATTATTAGAAGTACTGTCTTCAAACTCGTTAATAACGTGTCGGGATGCATTATAGGTTTGTAACACATATTAGTGGATTCTTGTCTCATAGCATTTATTAAAATTCAGCTCGCAATTGGCATAAGAGCTACCAAAAGCAATGCAATTCAGGCATTTAGATTTGATCACTTAATGAAGAATGCATATCAGCAAAACTATAACGCTCAAGGAACTAGTGCATAAATACAGTATCATTGAAGTAAGCATTGATATTTTCTTAGAAATGGTTTTGTGTTCTTACATTTTAAAAAAGAAATAAACATTTTCACTGACTATTGAAATAAACTTAAACTGCAGATGTTATCAGACTCTTAATAAGATAACTAAAAGTCTGTTAAGATCACTGAAACGTTAAATTTAGTTGATATTATTCTTTACGTTTCCATGTAAACCAAAATTTTCTCTAACAAAAATACAATATTTTAAAACATAAAAAATAAAATTTTCATCCCTTTTCTTTAACATTTGTTTCAATGTTTGCTCAAAGTGAGCAAAAAATAAATTGAATAATAATTATTTGAAAAAATAATTGTTTTTTTTCGGAATTTATTTCATTTTGATGAATTTAAAAGAAATTCTAAGTAGTGTAATATAGAAGACTCATCTAGAAAAAAAACTGTTATAGTTTTAAAAAATCACACCTAAACCTTGAAGTTATTTTTTTTCAATTCAATGTTATATTACGAAATAAACAACCCCCTCTTTTCTTATCACCCCCGGCTTCTCAAATTTTTCTATGCTTGAATGGGGTATTGAAAGAGATTGGACCACAAAATCTATTTTACTTAAAAATTCGATTAAAACATTGATGCATTGAAATAAAATCTTATATAACATAAGTGTATTACAGGGAAAACACTTGAAACATAATACAATTTCAATCCAGGCTGACAAATATTAAACCGAACTTATACAGAATCCAAATTCGGACACACACAACTAGAAAAAAAAATCCAAAACTGATCTTCTTTCTGAAAGAAGACCTCAATGCAGATAGCGTTAAAATGCCCCAAGCCAAAGGGGGAGTGGGGTCTTGGATCCTGTGGTATCTCTAATTTGCAGTAAGTACATTCTTATCAGCACTCATTGTGTCGACCGCTACCCTACCCAGCTAATCAATCAAAATGTCAAACCAAGGAAGGGGGAAGAAATTCGGAATAATACGTTTCTCGCACTTTAGAGACAGTTCACAAGAGACGTAAAAATCCGGGCTGACCGCTTTCGGCGTGTCTCTGACCACACGTTGAAATGCGTGTTTCCCGCTTATGAGGTAGTCCAAGGTCGACGTAGAAATACGTGTGAAACGCTCAGAGGGTTAAAAAAACGGAGACAGGTATTTTAACGGTTCTTGTTTTAAATCCGACAGAAATGTTCGAGTTATAAGCTGAAAAAAATTAAAATTATTGAGTTATAAGAACGTCAGATGGGAAAATTTTAAGAAATACGAATCAAAAATTATCATAAAAGTGACTATTATTTAAACATTTCTCAAAATTCAGTAAATTATGTTAGAACTTCAAAAAAAAACTTCATTAGAATGAAAATTGTTTGTTCTATCCGATGGTTTTTATAACCTCTTCACTCGGGGTAAAACTGGGTACTAGGGGAAAACTTCGGATACCCGACCCAAGAGTATTTTCTTAGATTGTGAGGTATTTGGTAGTTTGTGAGCCATTCCTATTTGACCTTTGAGTCAAATGATCTGATGGAAAGCATTTCCAATTTATTCCGATTTCTTTTTTGTGGTAATTTCAAATAATACAAGGAATTATTTTAGTCAAAATTTTAAAATGAATTGAAATTTTTTTCCCAAAAAGGAATTTTTTTTCCCAAATGGGTGGGGCCACTAGTGGGACCCACCCATCAAAACTAAATCACACAAATTAAAATTTTTTATTGTTTAAAACTCTTCCATCACACACAACGCATCTAATTAAACTCACCTACTGAGGTTAGAATTTTTTTATATTAAGATTACCAACTAAGTAAAACTACTAATCACTAAAACTCTTCATCTTCATTACTACTCCATATCTTTTCTTTCTCGAGAGCCTCACAAAGCACCGTGAGAAACCGTCTCCCTGCGTACCAGATAGGCATTGGACCATTCACCGCAAAAACGACAAAATTGGCAGTACTCTCTGGACCATGTACGCACAATGCCTGAGAACCAAATGCAGTTCTCATAAGTGTTAACAGATGCATAGTAACGCAGCACATTTCACACAACGGCAGAGGAAGAAAAGAATGGTCATAAATAAAGATCTATTAATAAAATAAGATTGAATAAAATAATTTACTAATTTAATATCAAATTTAAAACGTCCATACTGGGCCAGCCCAATATGTTTCAAGAGTGACTAAAATAGAAAAAGGGTAAACACCAACTACAAAATTTTTACAATGAGTCCATCACAAATTAAAAATCGAATAAGAATAAAAATAACAGAATAAACATAAAAAAGTTCCAGTAAAACCGATTCTCCAAACAAATCAGACAACCATCAAGAATTCCGGCCCAGTCGGTCACAAACCGCATCACTTATTTGAAAAGATTCCGTCAAATTAGATAAATTTTTACTATCCAACAATACATTTTTAAACCGAGACCCTTTGCCTGCAGGGAGGGTCTCTACAAATGATAATTACCACTCAACGGACAGTCAAACGCGCAGTTGTCCGCGTCTCCAACAACACCTCATTCACAGACCGAGGAGGATAAATTTTGGAATCTGCTGAGATAGTAGGCGAATGGCCCATGTCCCGTTAAAAAACAAATTAAATATTTGCTCAACACTAGTAAATTTAAATCCACACAGGCAACATAACACCTGATACTTTCTCCTGAAGCCGTCCTATACTCTTCTAAGTAATATCCCTGCCATTGCTCAGTCAATTTCCTATTCGATTATACCGGACATATGAATATGGGTATGGTATCTTCAGTGCCCCCCTCCATAAAAACTACTTTTGCATATTGCTCGGCGATCTCATTCCCTGGGATGCCAACATTAGTTTTCTCCTGAAGCAGTCCCTTCTACGTAACACGTCCTACGTCCTACTCTTCTACGTAATATCCCTGCCATTGGTCAATCAAATTCCTTGTCAATCAATTACTTTTGCATATTGCTCGGCGAGCTCATTCCCTGGGATGCCAACATTAGTTTTCTCCTGAAGCATATCCCTGCCACTGCTCATTTAAATTCTTTCAGATAATACCGATATATGAATATGGGTTGGTATCTTCTATCCCCCCCCTCCACACACAAGCTACTTTTGTATATTGCTCCGTGAGCCTACTTCCCTGGGATGCCTAGACATTTGTTTCTTGAAGCTGTCCCATACTCTGCTACGTGATATCCTAGCATTTGTTCAATCAATTTCCTTCCTCTAGATAACACCTGCATTATATAATGCGGTATGTGATCCCAGTGAACCTATCTTCAGTGGTCCCCCCCTCCACACTAGCTACTTTTGCATATTGCTCGGCGAGCTCATTCCCTGGGATGCCAACATTAGCTTTCTCCTGAAGCCGTCCCATACTCTTCTACGTAATATCCCTGCCATTGCTCAATCAAATTCCTTCTCAGATAACACCAGACATATGAATATGGGTATGATATCTTCAGTGGTCCCCCCCCCTCCACATAAGCAGTTTTTGCATATTGCTCGGCGAGCTCATTCCCTGGGATACCAGCATGGGCTTTAACCTGGGTGAGCCCGACCAACCCTTCTACCTCTTGATACGATTATATTTACATATTCTGATTTTCACACTGCGCTCTTGAGGACCTCAATATCTGATTTAATATCTAAATATGTGTTTATCTTAGTTTTATTTTTAATTGCCCAGGCAGCAGCATCGCCAATTGCTGTTAGCTTTGCCTGGAAGACTGTATTATTTTCCTCTAATTTGTAACAAAATGTTGGTGTGTTCCGAAAGTTTCGAGATAGAGGTGCCCGCTCGGGGGACATTCCCGTCATCTGACTCCAGTTCATAATAACAAGGTCCATCCCAAAATAGCACTGGTGTTGCTTCAAAATGGGACGTTAATATAACTAAACTCACATCTACTTGAATACCAACTCTCAATTCAGAAAAGAAACACAAAACATAAATACTAAAAAAAATATATTTCCGTAAATTCATATATACAGTTTCTCAGTTGCAGCACCAGAGTTTTACCTCCTTTTGGATTTAGGGGCAGTGGTTATTCCTTCTAGGTTTCAGAGAACTTATGTATCATATTTTGCTTGAGTGTATGAAAGGATGTGAACATTAAAATAAACATAGAACTATATATAATTTTCGTTTTAATCTGAAAATTCAATAAAGGACAATAACTCACTTGTGAGATAAGTTTTTCATAACGAAACAGTTTCTGTATTCTTTAGAGAAACGCCATAAGACTTTTGGATTTTTATTGAGGAATAACCAGTAGATATATATTACTATTTCCTCGGGAAACCTTAACTGATTCAAATGTCACATATTAGATGTCGCAAACAAATGAAGGATGATTCATAAATTCTATCGTCAGACAGAAAATATTTTCTAATCAGTCGACAGCAGCATGTCAATAATTCAGTCACTTATTATTTGCCTAAGACCAATAACATCGCAGACATCCATAAACATCTTTGGAGAAGTAAAGTTTGTAAAGTCATGAAGCTCGAGGAAAGAGAACAATTTGTGTCTGGAATGATGCATACACGAGTTTATAGATTAACATAACGAGTTTATAGATTTAACATCCCAGGTAGCACATAATATTGTCTTATATGATAAAATTCGAAAAAAGTAATATTGTACAATATTTTTCCCAATAGTGAAACAGTGTAAAGCATAAGACTTTTTCAATACTGTACAACGTTTTTTTCATACTATTGGATAATGTCATATAATACTGCATGATATTATACCATATTAAATAATATTGTACTATACTGAATAATATTAAATAATATAACAATATGCTGAATATTTTAAAAATACGTTTTAGAAGCATGGAAAAATATTAATCACTTAATTTCGAAGCGCTGAACTTCTGGGTAACACTTTGTTATTTTTTGAACACTTCTACTTACAGCGAGCTTTGAACCCGGGACCTTCCGCATACCAAACCGACACCATACCATTGGACCAGCTAGCCTTGCAGCCGGAAACGTAAATTATGATAATAAAATCTAGTTACAGAGTTCGGATCTCGACGAAATTTCATGCTCAATCACAATTACTTCTAAATAGTCTTTTTAATTAAATTATCTTTTATCGTTACAATTTCGAGTTCAAAATGAAATTTGAAGTCAAAGAGGAAGAAAGTTTAGCTCTTATATCTAAGTTTGCTAATTTAGTAAATTAAGGCAATAAGGTTTAAAAGTAATTATAATAATATGTTTGAAATGATTTAAAATAATTTTGAAATTTATTTATTCCTCTTTCAATGTATTACGAGACGCCTTTAACATTTATAATTACAGTATTGATTGAAAATCAAATACAAGATTCGTAACAATAAATCAAGTGTATATTTTTACGCTCGAAATTCTTTTTTCACAGAACAATGGATAATCCATGTGTGAGAGTTTTTTCATGTTTAACTTCCTTAGCTGAATCCGGTCCGCCTTTTATATACAGTGAAATAAAACGATTGTATCAACATTATTAAATATCAAATAAGCACATTTTGTAAAATATTTTTTCGTGCATATGATTCAATGTTGATAATTATATAGTGTTAAAGTATCATCATGCTGCCATCTCTCGACGGTAAGAATAACTTCACCTTAAAACATTGAACGACACTGATACATGCAGTGTCACAGTATCACCATGCTGCCATCTTTTGACGGAAAGAATAACTTCACCTTAAAATATTGAACAATACAGATAAATGTAAAACTCATAATATCTTTTTCGCTGCATTGAATATTATCATATAATATTCAGTGTCTTAAAGAATAATTGTTCTAGTGGAGTTTTTTTGAATAAAACCTCCAATCGAGTGATATCCTGAGATAAAATGAAGATGTTTTTAAAAAAGGTTGTTTTTATATTATTTGTGAAAATTTAGTATCTCGGAAATACTGATACATACAATACAATACTTTGTTACGGTATTCGGTATTCCTCGGTGTTCATCATAATATTGTATAACATTTGCAAATATTATATAATATTTCTGTTCTACTGGGGATAACGCGTTTATAGATTTAACATAACGAGTTTATAGATCTAACATAACGACTTTATAGATTTAACATAACGAGTTTATGGATTTAATATAACGAGTTTATAGATTTAACAGAACGAGTTTATAGATTTAACATAACGAGTTTATAGATATAACATAAAGCGCTGTGTCGTCTTAGATTTGTTGTTGGCTTTCGTATTTAAATGGGTTATTAATTTCTTCGTGAATCTGTATATAAGCTAGTGATATTGAATTGCATACTTTTAGATTAAGCGAATATAATCATAAAAAAATGCTGAAAACAATCTTTTATGAGAATGTAGTTTTTAATATTTAAAAAATATTTTTTGATGATAAAAATTCTTATGAGCTGAAATGTAAAGCTTCAGTTTTCTCGAAAATACAGACAAATGATGGTAGTTTTCAATTTTATGATCAACAGCACTGGTATAGTCGCAAAATAAGCAGTACCGGAACGCTCTTACCTGTGTGACACAAATCACACTGTTTTAAGGACATTTTCACCATTTTTTTCGTATTTATTTTTCTTGAGAAAAATACAGTGCCGGAAGCGTTCCGACTCCACTACACCCCTGATCAGCAATACATGTACTAATTTAACATTTACAATTAGAAGAGAATTCTTGGTGTTTTAGTTTTTGCATTTTCATATCTGTATACTTACAAACAAATCGATAAGGCGAATGATATATTCGCATATTCTTCTAAGAAAATTAAAATTACCATCATCTGTAATATTTCATATTAACGGGTTTTTATTTTAAATTTTAGCATATTGTACAAAGCATAAGTTGAAACCTTAAGCAATGCAAAGAGTGTGGTAAAATAATAAAATGACAAAAAATATCCCAAGGAACATAAATACGCAATGAGTGAGTCAATTGGCCTGAAATGAATTGAAAAACAATTTAAAACTTTTTTTAGTTTTCAGAATCTTTCTTATCTCAAGTATCATTATCACAATCTCTTGGTTTAATTTCCTTTTAATTTTTTTGAATCAAAAAATTTTATTTGGTGGTTTCCATTATTTAGTCTTTTAAACGAACTATGGGCTTATGCTTAGAATTATAGCGATTTAGAAAAGCGTGAAAAAAAAGAACAATGATTCACTTGTATCTATAAAAATATTCTAAATTTAGTAAAGTTTAGTGATCTCTCTAAGGAGAAGAAGCTCTGATCCTAGTGAATAATCTTTTATCTGTTCTTGAAAAACACTCCTTCATTTTATGCTCGAAAATATTTTTATTGAACCAGCAATTTGAAGAAGGAAAATATCGGAATTCGGTTTACTCCAGCAAATGTGTGTTTTCATAGAGATTCTCATTGTTTGTTGTAACAAAAAGAACGAAAGCCAGTCTCACGATGGTAAAAGGGATCTATGGCACTTTGAAGAAAGGAAGGGTACCTTCAACAATATGAAAAAGGGAACAATCCCCCGTTTATTTTCCTTCTTCGAATCGATACCGAGATCGTTCACCATCATTGCTGTGCCCATGATATCTTAAAAGTTGATATTTCTGTCTCCTACTCTGTTTGTTGTTCATAACTTCTGTTTTTGCAGTTGATCACAGTTTTGTTTTGTGTTTAATCTATGAAGGCTGAGTTTATAAATGTCCTTCTAAATGACTTGTTAACCTACTGCAGATGTTTTTATTAGTATGTCAATAATTTTTCTAATGTGATATCATGTTTTTGTTATTATGTATCGTGACTTCTTGGCCTAGCATTCAATGCGTTTGGTGC
>BGPR01000418.1:116676-144367 GCA_013235015.1 Araneus ventricosus
AAACTACTCCTGTAGAAAGAAGAAAGGAATTCTTGGTCCAGAAATATATGAAGTGCATTAATGCATAAGACTTCATGGTGAAAAGCATATAATCTACTGCAGATGCTTTTTATAAGTATGTCAATAATTTTTCAAATGTGATATCATGTTTTTGCTATTATGCATCGTGACTTCTTGGTCTAGCATTCAATGCGTTTGGTGTTTAGGTTAGTGCTATAAAGTCTTTATCTACATCTGAAAATTTTATTGAAACTACTCCTGTAGAAAAGAAGAAAAAAATTCTTGGTCCAGAAATATCTGAAGTGCAGAAAAGCATAAGACTTCATGGCGAAAATCATATAACCTACTGAAGACACACATAGTAGTCACAGTTCCAGCTAAATAAAATACAACACGTGTTTCTTCTTTTTAGCATAAAGGTATTGAATAGTTTAGATCAGAAGGAAATTATCTTGCTGCTCGGTACAAAAATGAGCAAGACATTTCCTTCTCAGAAGAAATTCTCATTTCCTATTTCCAAGTACAGACAGTTAAATTATTGAAAATTACTGAGTTGTAGAACTTGTGGCTTACCTGTGGTATTGTCTTAAGGCACTACTAAAATGTACAGAATCGGTGACCACTTACCTGGTGTTCCCCTAGTTAGACACAATTCTTAACTAATATCTTTTAAGAACTCATACTCTGTTGGATTGGTGATAACTGTTTATTTCCCACTCTAGATCAAAATCAACGAGAAACAATTTCTAGAGTGAATATATGCTCATTTATCAGTCGTTCTTGCGTTTCTCAATCAACAACTTTTCTTGACTAACTTAAACTGGCAATTCCTTAGATTCAGCAGAAAGGGCACATGCAGTTCGCATTTCAGATTAGATGCTTTGAGTGTAAAGAAAAATTCGAACCGTGGTTGTCAAAACTGCTCCACTTTTTATTACAAAATGGTAGCTCGCATTGGGTCTGGAATATCTTGGGTTCTTAAAAAAGTACTGGTATTTGGTGTGCTGGGATTTAAGGCTGTTGGAAGTTTTCTTAGTATTCTTATGGAAGTGTTATTTAGTGTTTCATTTATTTGTTATTAATATCTTCATCTTTTACTTTTTCATGATTACTTACAAATGTATACTATTTTTTGGCTATTGTATTTGCTTTCATGTTATTATCCGTTCTACTTCTTTGCCCTAATAGATTTTAATCATTTTATATATGTAGTATTTATGTTTTTATTTGAAGTTTTATATATAAAGTGAAAGGTGGGTTGAGCATTTGTAACCAGTCCTTCTCCTCACTTGTGTGATTGCGCAGTTATATTTTATCAACCAGCTCTGTTTTAATTCACTGTCCCTCTTGAAGGTCATATGTTAATATTAATATAATGTGTTGTTTCAAGACCGATCGATGCAGGACTTACACCCAGTTGGGTAGGCTGGTCGGTGTTGGTCTATAACAAACAAAAAAGAGATAAAATTGTAGAGTTGGAATAGATTTTAGTTTCAGTTGCTTCGCACAGAAAGAGAAGTTACATCTGGTAGTTTTTGTAACCAGCACGCGAAATCAACCAACCATTTGTGAAGCAATATTTTGACATTTAGTCTTTAGATTCCACTGCGGGATAAATTGAACTCTCCAGTAAACTCAGCTTGAGATAGACCTATTTTTATTCACCTTATTGGCACCCTTTTCAACGAATCGTGTAAGCAATTTCTACCAGAAATATGAAAATATTTCAATTCAAATATTATAAATTAGTACAAAAAATTTGAAAAATTATAAATTTCGAAATAAACTAATTTGACAGAAAATCTCTTTTAATTAAAAAAAGAAATGATGAGACAATTGTCACTGGAAGTAATCAACAACATACCTTCTCAGGCCCTGGTACTTTATACTGATGGGAGTAAATCGGACTCAGGTAGGACGGGCAGTGGCGTCTATGCTAGAGCCGAGGATGGTTTGGTTTTTCGTTGCAGATTTCGCAACCCAGATAACTGTTCGGTTTTCCAATCGGAACTTCTTGCAATCAGAGGAGCCTTGGATTTCGTCTTTCGTCTTGAAACTAGCGACACCTATATTTTGACGGACATCAAAAGTTCAATCCAAAATTGGCCGAAAATTCCAGAAAAAAACCGGCCAAGAAATTATTTGCAAAATTGTTACACTTTCACAGAAAAGCAGAGTTTGCATTCAATGGATCTCCTCCCATGTTGGAGTCTTCGGCAATGAAGTGGCGGACTTGCTTGCGAAAGAGGGAAGTTCTTTTCCTTCAACCGCCTCTGGTGAACTTTTTGCGTCCGAAATATCTTCTATCCACAGGGCTAATGAAAATTCTACTTGGAAAGTCCCTCCGCACACGAATGGTATGCTGGAGCTCGTGCTGGTCTGTCTCTACAGTCCGAAGGTACAAGATCCGTACAGACTGCATTGGCCAGACTTCGTAGTGGCCATATCAGAAGCTTGAAATTCGTCACAAAGAAAAGACCTATTCCTCCTGCCCTTGTTCCTGTCCTGCTTCTCCTGCTCATGTCATTGACTGTATTGGCGCATCTGGGAGGCTGCTGTGGAGTGAGGGGGAAAATGGACTTGTGGTACTGTTAGAGCGACATAGTATCATGGACCTGGTCTAGTATTTGGACCAGGGGGACATGAAACAACAACAACAATAATTTAATGTTATTTAATGTTTTTTTCGCGGACGTAAACTGGAAGAAAAATTACAACACCCGAGGGGGTGACATCTCTTAAATCCTGACAATTCCCTACAACGCTGGCTAATTGGAAAACGAAACAAGTTTACAAATGTTTACAGGAGCTATTGAATTAGGAAGGATTGTTATTGTGCTATACTTTATAAAAAATTTTGGTAACACAGAGCAAAATAAAATTTTCAAAAAACACAAAATTACGCAGTTAAACATGAAATAACTGGACAATAATAAAAACTAAGTGCAATGGAAAAACTATAAAAAAGAGTAAAAAAAATAAATTCAAAAAATATAAAAGGAAAGTAAAAAGATGAAAAACAAATTAATACAATAATAAAAATAAATTTTAAAAATGTACGCAAAAACAGAGAAATAGGCGCACAGAGTTTTAATTAGTTAGATTTTGAAGAAGAGTTAGCTGATGGAACTCTATTTGAAGAAGGTGAAACACGGTGGATTTTGGCAGAAAGTCCTAAAAGAGCGACTAAAGCAGTTCTGAATTCATTAGGGGATGATGGGCTGAAGAAGAGGCGAAGTTGAATGTTGAACTGGTGAAACGAGACCTTCCATCTCCAAAGGAAAGGATGGAGAGATGAATACGCAGGATGGACAGTTGAAGTTTGGTTGGTTTAAATTCCCTCATCGCAGGAGGAAGAGGATGTTCGGTTACAGAAGTTGCTGTTTGTGAAAAAGTTGGCATAAGATTGTGTGAATGAGTCGAAATCATTGGACTCAACTGAGAGAAGACTATTGAAGGAAAGAAAAAAAATTAGTTGGGATCTGGACGGAAAAGACTGGTTTCTCTTTGGAGAATGTGGAGCAAATTATGGATCTTCCTTTTTGACGTTGAATTGGTGGCTGCGCTGCGGAATCATACTGGCTGATGTTGTTGTCTGGGCGGTGCCATATGGTAGGAGGTTGTGAGGAGGCAAACCGTGGCGTAATGGATTGGTGTGCCGATTCCCCCATAAGAACAGAGTAAGGTTTCAGCAAGGTTGAATCTTTGGAGAAATGAAGAGAAATGCCCATGTCCTGGGGAAAACAAAACTTCATTGCAGCCTGTTCTCAAAATTTATATATTGTACCATCGTGAGAAATTTCGTCCACGAAGATTTATGTACATAACATCATGAAACATTCGATGTATCTTCGATGGAATCGAATCTCTACGATGATCTAATTACGAAGAGAAGACTCTACCACAAAGCAATCGTAGCTCAATATATTTAGTTATGCAAAATGATATATAATATTAAAGGTTATCTACGAAAATCATTTTCTTAAAATAACTAATATTTCCTTATAAATTCGGAAATCCGTAATATTTCAGTACCCACAATTTTTTGATCAGCTCCGAAATAATACTAATTTGATTGGGAGCTTCTTATTACAGACTTTTATTCAACTTGACTTGTTTCATGTTTGTAACGATAAAATTTAGTAATCAATTTTACACTCACTTCCTTATGTGATAAGTTTCTCTAATTTTGAACACTCAAGCAGTCTTGATGTCACTATTTTAATACTTTCAAAACTTAATTATCAGTTAGTGGATTAATTAATTTAATCAAGTTTGATCCCGTGCTAGCAGCACCACCTTGGAGTATATTTGGAAAAAATATTGAATTTCAACACTCCATAATATTCATAATGATAAATTGTAAATTAAAAATTATGAAAGAGAAAATTATTGAAATTGAATATATACTCTGTAGCACACAGATCAAAATGCAATTTTAAGAACTGTTTTTATTAAATTTCTTCCTTTCTCCAAATATCTTCCAATATTCTCTTGAATAGTGATAAAATCATTTCTTCTTCGCTTCTAAAGGTCAGAAACCTGCGCTGCTTTAAAAAAATGAAAATTTAATTTAGTGTGATGTTAATAACACACTGTAAATTAATTTACCATGAAGCAATGTATAAAATCAATTTCCATGAAGATATTCTTTTAAGAAAAACTCCCCTTATTAATTCCCGTGTTCTTATTGTACAGAATTTTAAACTCTAGGTTCGATGAATTTATCTATAGCGAAAGTCAATTTTTAATTATAAAAATTTCTATGCAGTAAATAATATACATGCGAAAGGAAATAAATTTAAAACTAAGACCAAAGCAGGTTTACAGATCCAAATACAAGAATGGGAAAAAAGCGAATAAATTTTTCTTCTAAGCATTTCTTTATAACACCTAGTACCCACAATATGCAATAAATTCCTCCTTTAGTCAACAATCCTTTCAATAACATCCACAAATCCAGCTCTCAAATTAGATTTTCCATGGAATTTAATACACGTAAAAGATTTTTAACGGTCAAACACCATTTCTTGACATGAAATTTGAACTAACATTTTTTGGAATTCAACAGCAATCTGCTCCACAAAATGGGGATTTTTTTAGCCATTTAATAACCTGGAAAAGAATCAGGAATAGAATAAAATGACAAAAGAACTCAATGAAGCCCTAAAAGTATGTGTAATATTTAAAGAATTGTTATCATGCAAACCAATATTTTATTAAAAAATGTGATTCAATTATAGTTGTGTTTATTATTATGAGCATATGAAACAATATATAGTTTTCATTTTGCTCAGAAATTGCGCTAATTTATTAAAAAAATATCTTATTCAATGTAGGCAATCACACAGGTTTCAGAATGCTTTATTTTATAAAATAATTTATAAAAAATATCTTATTCAATGTAAGCAATCACACAGATAGGTTTCATAACGCTTTATTTGCATAAAATAATTTATTAAAAATATCTTATTCAATGTAAGCAATCACACAGATAGGTTTCAGAATGCTTTATTTGCATAAAATAATTCAATAAAAATATCTTATTCAATGTAATCAATCACACAGATAGGTTTCAGAATGCTTTATTTGCATAAAATATGGATTTATTGAATTTCAAATATTGCTTTTTCACATCACAAAAATGTGCATAGCGAGTTAAACATGTGTAATATAATAACATCAGTTTGTATCCGTGAATGATATTGCTAATTTCTGAGAATAAACACATTTTTTTCACTTAATATAACTTTAAGCTTTTAATCTGAGTGGTGTTGTTTTACATAATATATAAAGCTACAAATAAAGAAAAGAATTACAACAAGAGCTGTTCAGTTTTGGAATCATTTTTGTATTAATGTATGTTTGGTACCAATTTCCCAGTCAGTCAAATAAAAGTAATAACAGCCCGTAACTGAATGCATGTAGAAGTTATTTTTCCATCAGTAGTTTTCTGAAGGAAACAAAGGAATATTCTGCAGTTATCCGTATTGACTTTTTTGAAAAGGAAACAATATCAGTACAGTAGACCCTCTCTAATCCGACACTCGTTACTCCGACACTCCCACTAGTCTGACGCATCTATTGGAACAATGTTACTTGGTGATGGGTCCTTCTTTCCAGACTTGAAACCTTCCGCCTTTCAATATGATTTTTCTATTGACCCTCTATAGTTCGGACACTCTCTATAATCCGACAGGTGTCCGGTCCCATATGTATCGGATTAGAGAGAGTCTACTGTATAGTAGATCAAAGGTGTAAGTTAAATTGATGGAAAGGGAGCACGCAAATAAAAAATATATGCTTTCTGTGATAATAATAAATTTTATAAAAATATAAATAAATTATATATATACAGTGAAACCTCTCTGAGCGGCCACCCCTCCGTTCCGATAAAAATTGGCCGCTCAGAGGGGGTGGTCGCTCTGAAAGGTTTTCGTTACAGTTACAAGATAATTTCTATAATACATAATATAAACAACTTACTTGATGCTGTTGCCTTGAGCACGCAAAAAGGTGTATTGTTATCGTATTTTGTTTAAATCTTCTGTATTTTTTTATACTTTTTCTTCTTTTTACCATTTAATTTATATTTCTATTATTTGTTTCTGTATTATATTAAAAATAGCTGCATATGCGCCATTCCATATATTACAAAGAGTTTTAATTAATTTTAGACAAATTAATTTATAGTTAATATCTTTGCTAAATCTTGTTAATTATAACTGATAATATAAACAAATCTGACGCATATTTCTTATTTAAAATGAAGTTTGAGACTTATCTAAAGAGAAAATAGTACTTTATTTAATATTTTTTTACATTTTTTGAAAAAAAAAGGATACAACTTGTGACTGTTTTAAGTTTTTACCCTTCTCGGAAAAAAAACCATGTTTTCAAATTCGTTTTTCAGTTTAAAAAATAAATCTGTAACCGATGCTTTTGTTAAATGGGATGGGCGAACCCATCCGGCGGCCGTTCAGAGGGGTTGGGTGGCCGTTGCTAGGGGTTATTTTAACATTAGGTCTACGGGCCGAAAAATCCGTGCCACGAAAAATTGGCCGTTAAGAGGGGTGGCCGCTATGTAGGGGTGGCCGTTCGAAGAGGTTTCACTGTATAATATAAATTTTTCAAAAGACGAAA
The DNA here is from genome assembly GCA_013235015.1 of Araneus ventricosus. Classification (NCBI taxonomy): domain Eukaryota; kingdom Metazoa; phylum Arthropoda; class Arachnida; order Araneae; family Araneidae; genus Araneus; species Araneus ventricosus. The sequence goes on from BGPR01000418.1 coordinate 123,820, forward strand.
GGAGTTTAGAAAACCAACAGATAGATTTAAATCAGATACACTCATTTTGAATAAATTAATAAATAATAAATTTGCCTTTTCAAGATGTTTTAAATAAAAGTGTCGAAAAACGGAAAATATCTTTCGATGGGAAATATAGTATATAACGTATCGAATGTTGAATAAAGTAAGAAAGTAAAATAAAGCATTTCAATGCGATGGGCTTGTATCTTTAAGGTATTATTAAGATTTCAGACAAGATTGAATTGACGAGCAAGGACCATGAAGACCCAGTGGCATGGTGTCTATTTCGGGTTCGAAACCCGTTTCATTTAAATATCCGCAGAGTGTGTGAGTCCTGTGGAAGCTAAATCTGACTCCACCCGCTGGTGTGGTACGGTCATTTGGAAAGGGACTGAGAGCTCAGATATCCTCCTCGTCACATCTGACCAAAATTTAACTCTTACGATACGCGAACGTCCCAAACGTCTTTACAAGCAAACGACGGCTGTCGTCCGAATATCCCTGTGACGTTTCTACCCTCTTTCTTTAAGTGTGATTGATTTCACACCCGCGGCGTACACTTTCTTCGTTAGAGTGGCTCGCCCAGAGGGGTTTGGGGAATAGAGGGGTTTTCTTAGAATTAGGAGAGTGCCAGCCGTCGTTGCGGTTTTTTAGAGGGATGAATTCTGGTTATCTTTGAAAGAAAAACTTGGGCGTTCTAGTATTTTGAGGTCCCTCTGTTCCAATTGTCTTAGGAATCAGAGGTTTAAAGTTGTGAGGTCGGTCCCAATAAGCCCTCCACTTTTCCAAACTCGTCATAAATATAACTAAGCTAATAAAAGAATAGTAAAAAAAATCATGCTCATGCGTCCTAGAAGTTTCACCTAATAACCAAAATATTTTTATTCTTGTAAATAGTATCTCCACATTAGTTTAAGGTAATTATATAAGCTAACTTTATGAAAAATGGTATATATTCAATTATAAAAAGTGAAAATCATTTGAATTTTTAAAAGTATTTGTTAAGTTTGAGTAGCTGAAATAAAATAGATGTAAATACGAATGCAATTATCACGCTTTCGAATGATGTGCTAAACCTGATATGATTTTGGCACTACTAATTGCAAAAACCGGGATACTACTCCCTAACTTATGCTACTTAAAACCTCATCAAAATTTGGCAAGAGTCAGGCACCCAAAAAAATATTTGAGTTCAGGTAAATTGAAATATATTAACTTATCTTCAAAAAATCAAATGTTTATTTTATTTATTTATTTTTGAGTTATAAAAATCATATTTATGCAAAAAGTTTCTTACTTCACAAAAGGTTAAAATGAATGAATTAGATCTAATTATATAAATACAGTACCGGTAATCCGGACGAATTCAGGCGCATGGATGTCCGGATCAGCGAGGGTTTTAAAAAATAACGTAAAACACTTTAAAAATAATTGCATGTATAGGTACTATGGTATATTTGTATGAACTAACATTGTATGGCTAAATTGGAGGAGCATAATACAGTATGAACATGATACGTACATGCATAATTACTAGATATGTAAGTGAATGAACATAATTAGCGTCCAAAATATCAGTGATTTTTTTGGACGGCTGTTCCAATTTTTAATTCAAATGCGCGGTCTCTTAAACGTCTGAGGAGCATAATTTCGTGTACTTCAAAATTTTGCTCTTCAGCCTACTGTAATGAAGTGTTGAGTGCAGCCACAGACTCAGAATGAGAAATTTTGACGGGGTTCACAGGGATGACAACGTCGTCATCGTCATCTTCTCCTGTTACCGTCCTGATAAAAGTTTCGTCGTCTGTTAAAATTTCATTTCGAGCCAAACTGTCGTCAGCCTCAGCAGCCCACTGGAGGGATTCAGTATTAGACGTCGGGTTCGTGTTTTGTAATTGGTTAATGAGTGATGCAAGCTGAATTTCTTCAGACACAGATGTCCAAAAGTTAGCAAGACTGAACACGGCATCTTTTAAATTTACATTTTTCAGTGCTTTTTCCAAGTTTTCATTGTGCACAGGATCAGTGAGAATGTTCGTAAAAAGCAACTTGCGATTTCCCAGCTTGGTGTTTTGAATAACATTCTGACCCATGGCTTGGAGCAGCACAGGATACGGGTTTGCAACATTCTCCATGGACCGTCTGGATTACCGAGAGTTCCGGATTAGCACGTGTCCGGATTACAGGGGTTCTACTGTAACATAACTTTGCAATTATTAGAACCACAATCATTCAATTTAATGATAGTGAACATCATGCTTTTATTTCAAAAAGAGAAAACCAGTTACAACACCCAAATTATTGAATGGTTGATGCATATACAACAACCTTCTGATACCTCTTCAACAAATTTCAACCATATCTAATATACATATAAATTATTCAGAGCAAGTTCGATCCATAGCTTTTTCGGTGTTTATTAAAGAAAACTCATAACTTTAAAAGTAAAAAATATAACATACCTATAAAAATATAATATAAAATTACCCATTCAAAAAATATTTCATATTTTAACTCTATCGATACGGGATCTTCCAACCGTCTCTTCAAGCAAAAGACAGCGGACGTCCAAATATTACTGTTGTGAAGTTTCCACCCCTTTCATTAAGTGTGATTGATTTCACACCCGCGGCGCGCGCTTTCTTCGTTAGAAGGGTTTGGGGGACAGGGGAGGTGTTCTTAGAATTCGGAGAGGGCCAGCTATCATTGCGGTTTTTGAGAGGGGAAGTGAATTTCCCTTATCTTTGAAAGAGAAACTCCGGCGTTCCCGTATTTTGAGGTCTCCCTATTCCAATAGTCTTAGGAATCAGAAGGTTAAGAAGAATTTGATTTATAAATAGTTTTAACACTGCTATTTAAGTCAGGGCAGAAATATGAGAATAAAAATTATTATTGAATCAATAGGATACTTTTGTTGGAAGCAAAGAGAAGAAATAAAATTTCTTCTTGAGTCAGAACAAGCTATCTAAATATTCCAACAGAAAGCAATTACTCTAATTCTGCATCTGGAATCGCAAGAGTGGAGACATTCTACTAGTCCCCAGAAACGGAGAGTGACATGAGTGCCGGAAGTTCATGTTTTATTTCTCGTCGATCCACTTCGTCTAATGACTTAAAGAAGAAGTAAGGATTATTCCATGAACATCGTACAGAATTCCATTTCGTCTAATAGCAAGACTGAAAGTCAAGAGTCTTCGTCGCTTTGTAGAGAAGTTGCATTTCCTTTCTAATGAAGTCGCTATTAGTAGAAACAAAAGAAAATCGGACAATTTGACTTCAAGCTAAAAGTAATGTGTTTTACAAAACTGCAATGATAACTAATAGACATTTAAACTCTCAATACTAATTTCGCAGGTATTGGTATTTACATATAGCGCTTAAAAACAATCAATGATAAAAAGTAGAAAAAATTTAAAAAATAATAAATTTAACTTAAGCTTTAAACATAATCAACAAAATAACAAAATTTAAACAATAATGTTTAGACAATGTTTAAGAAGAAAAAAATTCTTTCACATTCATTGAGGTATAGATGGAAACTAAGGGCTTTTTTCATTAATATGTCTAAATAATTTCATTCCCAAAAAATTCCTGTTTTTCCTCCTTCTGTTTCCTCTTTTCGGATATAGATGGCGCCATGGTTTTAGTGTTTCTTTAAAAAATTTGCTGATTACTTATTTTAACGGAAAGTTCATCTGGGATTGTGATAGCGTGAGGACATTTTTTTTTCTCTATTCTGGGTATGGGGTAATTTTTTTTTATGATTGCTGTTATTATTAACAGCCAGATGGCCAATATTTTTGAATCAATCTTATTAGCATTTTTATGTTTGTGTTTGTTTCTCCTTTTCCTTTTAAAATAATGCTTTTTAGATGAACAGATCTCCTTTGACTTTTGTTGGGAAATTTCGGGCTAAGAGAAGATATATTTGTCGTAATGCAACCTTCTTACAGAAAAATATCCCAAATATTTCGAATCCATTTCGAATAAAGTCCTTAGCCCTTGATAAAATGGATTAGAATGGATTCCTTGTTTGTTTAATTCGATTCCCTCTGAGTTTATCTTAGTTTTTTTTTGTCTTTCTTTGAATTATTTTGATTGAATGATTTTGATTTCCAGTATTAACATATACATTCACAAGGGTTACTAAGACCTAACACCACAGCATACCCCCGAACTCGGAGTCTAAAATTGTTCCTGTCAGGTGGATGAGTATGTGTGAAACCTTATTGAAAAGCAACAGCAAAAAATAAATAATTACATCATGAGAAATAAAAACACATAAAAGGTAATATAATTATACATGAACAAAGAAGAATATAATGAAAAGTTCATAGAAGGTTACAATCCGAGTATAATACAAAATATATACAAGAGGATTTATCATATGAGTGCATTGAAAGGGTAGAATGTTTCCTTTAGTTACATTGTTTCATACAGTTGCAGCTCCATGATTCGGGGCTCTTAGTGTTGTTCGATGCGACGATAAAGAAGAATTGATGATGTATTAGAACCGGAAGACAGGGCATTATTCAGAATTATTCTAAAAGTATTTCTGCATTTATACGGGAAGTGGACGAATTTGGACCGGTGGCGCTTTGGCACAGGCTTATTCAGATAGAAAAAAACTGATTATCAGAGTTAATTAACAGCTATCTCGGAATTTTCCCATTAAGCCTATCAATCTTTTTCGCTGAATCGACTCCCCGTCATGAAATTAGCCTCCCCATATTTGAATTTATCGGTATATTTATCATGAAGATCGTGTTTCATGAAAAGTAGACCGATAAATACAAATAAATATAATATACAGTCCCTCAAAAAGTGGGCGTTGCGTGTCAACAGTGGGAATTTTAAGTTTTTTTGTAAATATTTCCGAAATTATTATATATATGCAATTGATTTTTTGGATACCGGCATTATAACGGCTCAGCCTTGCTCTCATGTAAAAATTTCACTATGTTACAATTCAACTTTTTTCACAGTCATATTAAAAATTTTTTTAAAATATTTATTTTTTTAGTAATGAATTTTTTCATGACTTAAGGTAAAAAATTAGTGTTATTTTAGTGAGTGAAATAGTTTTGAGAAATATATAATACTTTCCCAGATGTCGTCATAAGTTCCTAAAATTCACTTAACGTGGGAAACGCCATTTTTCAAAACCCTATAACTCTCGAAATTATCATCACAACTGTATAAAAATTCATGGGGAGGCCAATTTCATGACAGGGAGCCGTTTCAGTGAAAAAAATTGATAGGCATAATGGGAAAATTCCGAGATAGCTGTTAATTAACTATGTTAATTAACAGCTAATTAATCATTAACTATGTTAATTAACAGCTATCTGGGAATGGAAAAAACTGATTGACCGAGTTAGTAAACTATGTTAATTAACTCGGCTAATCAGTTTTTTATCTGAATAAACCTGTCCTCTTGAGCCATTAACACGACATTCGTTTTGTGAAGATGCGATAATATATACCAGAATTACAGAGGTGTCCTATTCATTTCGTAGATGACTGCACCATACAGATTTTTCTCTTAGGCTGAGATTACCACAGTACGATTTTTCCAAATGATCCCGACTGTGGATTTAGAAAGAGGAAATTCTTTGCGAACAGCAAATTTATTTTTCGGTATTTTCTGTTCGCTTAATAATTTCCACTTTTCCTCCATGGAAAAAACTTTCCATTTATTAACACTGCCCATTTTAAATCTAAATGATGTCAACAACTCAAACGATATTCAGCAAATGGAACTAAAGAAAGTGAAAGAATGTGTTGTGATATATTTACTACATTTCTTAGCAGTTTTGTCAGACTCAAGGGAAACAGAGGCGCATTCCCTTTGGAGTCCAATGGAAAGCGGTTCAGTGATAGCAGTTCCTTTGTCGACCCACGGATTGTCACACTAGGTGATGGATTGAAAATGAACATCGCAGGGTGGTCGCTGTTAATGCGGATTTCCCTTGAGACTGAAGAGGTAATTAAGTGTGACTTGTGTGGTCCAGCTGGTGGATGAGATGCCCCCCACGGATTGAGAGAATCAGATGATTCTTAGAGATAGAGCTGACAGAAAAGTAAAAAGGGAATTTTGGTTAGCTACACTATATGCCCAAAAGTATCCGGACACTTGCAGATTTTCACATTTTTTGAATTTCTCCGGAATGGTTTAACTAACTGCCTTTAAACTTCGGACATGTAAAGAATAGATAATAACTCACATTTTACATTGAAGATTCGGTCCTGAGGGCAATTAGGGGACCGTCTACAAACTGATGAAGGCAAAACCGTTTTTGGCCCACCCCGCTTCACAAAATACTGATAACAAGATGACACTTTCCGAAATGGTACTATATAATGTAAGTAATATTTACAGAATTTTCGTAAACTCAGCACAAAAATTTGGGAAGATATAGAGGTTTTCTTAAAAAATCTCAAATTTTCGCACCTGTTTTTTGCTTATAACATGCAGAGTTTTCTGTTATATTATACGAAACTTACAGAAAAGATGACAATATGTTAGAAAAGCATTTTGTAAAAATTTGGAAAAGAATGTTTGAATATTACAGGAATTATGAGCATTTTTAGTAAATAATGTTTTACTGCGCATGCGTGAATCATAGTGTAATTTTTCTGTCACAACTTTAAAGCCAGATATATAGGGCAACTTATATAAAAAAATTCAGTTCAATATCATCAGTATTCAGAAAGATATCGGCATTACAAAGAGCAGGATTTTAGCTCCTGTAGAAGAGAAGCTAAAAGATGAGAGGTTGTACACAAATTGATATTTTTTAAACTTATATCTTTAAATAGTTATATTGAATTGTATAGTGGTTAGAATTTGCTGAATACCCATGAACACATCTAATATTCGTAACGAATAAAAAATATATATGTAGAATTATTAAAATATTTTAAGAAAAGAAATTAATTAGATAAAAAAATCGTCTCGCCATAAAAGAAATATATTTAGAAATATCGTTTGACCGTAAAATTGTACTATGTAACTTGTTAATAATCATGTAAATAATATAATTAAAGTAAGAAAATATTTGTTATTTATAGTGCCTAATTAGCTGGAATTTAAGTTATGCACGTAATTGATAAGTCTTCGTGGGTATCCAGCAAATTCTAACCACTATACAATTCAATATAACTATTTAAAGATATAAGATTGAAAAATATCAATTTGTGTACAACCCCTCATCTTTTAGCTTCTGTTCGACAGGAGCTAAAATTCTGCTCGTTGTAATGCCGATATCTTTCTGAATACTAATGATATTGAACTGCATTTTTTATATAAGTTGCCCTATATATCTGGCTTTAAAGTTGTGAAAGAAAAAATACACTATGTTTCGCGCATGGTCAGTAAAACATTATTTACTAAAAATGCTCATAATTCCTGTAATATTCAAATATTCTTTTCCACATATTTACAAAATGCTTCCCTAACATGTTGTCAATTTTTCTGTAAGTCTTGTATAATATAACAGAAAACTCTGTATGTTATAAGCAAAAAACAGGTGGGAAAATTTGAGATTTTTTAAGAAAACCTCTATATCTTCCCAAATATTTGTGCTGAGTTTACTAAAATTCTTGTAAATATTACTCACATTATAGAGCACTATTTCGGAAGGTTTCATCTTGTTATCAGTATTTTGTGAAGCGGGGTGGGCCAAAAACGTTTTAATCTTCATGAGCTTGTAGACGGTCCCCTAATTGCCCTCAGGACCGAATCTTCAATGTAAAATGTGAGTTATTATCTATTCTTTACATGTACGAAGTGTAAAGGCAGTCAGTTAAACCATTCCCGAGAAATTCTAAAAAATGTGAAAATCTGCAAGTGTCCGGATACTTTTGGGCATATAGTGTATATACGAATTCCTTGCTTTTGAAGTTCGTTACGAGTATTTCAAAATGCATTAGTTACATAGGAGTTTAGTTGGCATCATTTCAAAAGTTCGTTATAACTGAGGGTTCATTATATCCCGGGTTCGTTATACCGGGTTTTGACTATATAATTAAATCTGATGTGCTAAACAATTTGTAGGAAAACATATTTTATTGCTTTTGTATTCTTCAAAGCTTATTAGTTGTAAACAACTCTTTAAAGCACTTATTGAAATTCAACAATTATATTTTTAATTAGAGATTTTCAATGAATTACACTGATTCAGATATTAAGTTCGAATTATCATATTTGTATGCCTTTTGTTAAAGACAGTCAGTCAAGTAACAAAAATAAACAGTCTTTTAGTCTCTGAAATGAAGGTGGTTAAAATCAACCAGCACTGGAAAAACCATATATTGTTAAATTTTTCTTATAAAGTCCATTTTACTACAAGTACTACATTTTACAACTGAAATATTTTTAATTCTACTTTATTGTAAACCAAATCGTTCATGAATTTTTCGCACGTAACAATGTTATAACCGAAAATATCCGAATAATTTATGAAATATTTCAAGAAAATTTTCTGAATTCCATGGATTTCAGTAACTTAAAATCGTTTGAAGTCAAATGCTTAGAATTATGCATTGTATATTATGAAATACCTTTCCTTCCGTAAATTTAGTCTTTTTTCTAAGTTTTATTTTTCTTTATTTTCTGATACTGTAACATCATATTTCAGTTTGAATTAGATTTTAGCCTTCGTTTCCGTGATATGTTTTTGTAATTATACAAATTTTATTACATTTAACAATTGAGTGGAATAACTAAACAAAGCTGTTTTCATTTTTTAACAAATCAAACATGTTAAACATTTTACCAAAAGGAATGTTACCACCATAGGTGATAAACGCTTTACAACATTTAAACAATTCATTAAAATGTTATTCAGGCACATTCAGACTATTAACATAACGCATTATCCGCAGGAAGGGCTTAATTTATTACATATTCAAGCGACGTTGCTATATACGAAACATGCGTCCGTATACCTTCAAATACTGAACATATTACTCACACACACACAATGAGCTTACAAGAGACAAATGACGCTCCACTGATGTCCATTCACAAACATTTAATTAAATATCTGTAAGGTTATGTCAAGATATGATTGGCCAAACACACGCTGCAGCTCACGACAGCGATTTGCAGAGCATTTCCCTACCACTTCCATGCATACAGTCGGAATGCTATTAGACAAATCATGGATATAATGAATTGTGCGTGTCTCTGATTTCTCAAATTTCTGTGATATAATAGCAAATAATGTTCATTAATCCAGAATCTATCAATGCTGTATAAGATATTTCTCAAGAATTTAAACACACTCTTCAAAATAAATTACTGCTGACTTTTATTTAAAAATTTATCACGCATTCAGTTTCTTGAATTAACTGAATTAACGTATTGTAGCAAAAGGTCTCTCTGTGGTGTATGGTGTAAACAGTACAACACGCAGGATAATGGAGAATGAAGGTTTATTTACAAATATGCAGGAAAACACGTAGCACAGGTACAGGAAATAATAGTCCTTGCACAGATTACCAATGTAAATAGACAACAATTCACAGGTAATGACAGTTCAGCACTTTGATATCTAACAACACAAAGAGTCAGCAAATAATTAGTAACGACAATAACAGCTCAGCTCACCAGCTGATTAGCTCACACAGCGGATAGAACTCCGAAGACGTTTGCGCTTCAAAGCGAAGTAATCAGTCGATCAAAGACGCTCTTCTGAACTAGGAGCCGTCCTTAAATATTCTCTTCGACAGGCCGTGACGTTACATGGTGTTTTCTCGCGTATTCCCTTTCCTAGTAGAAATATCGAGAAAAGGGTTGCATTTTCGGGAATCATCTATTTGTCGCCAAGGTCGCCAAATTTGTCGCCAAGGTCATGGATGCCATAAGAGTCGCTGAGATCACTCCATGCTTAACCTTGTAAAACTCTCTTCCCAACCATAAGACTTGTATTGCTAGGAAGCGACTTTCCAAGTTTGTAACTGTATCGAATATCACGTTTAGGGAGTGCATGTATGAGACCATTTCACGATCATATATAAATCGTCTCTCGATCAACGAGTAACTAAGAGAGATTCAAAAATGTTTACAATTTCCCCAATGAAAGATAATTCTTAACTGAATACCTGAAGTGAAATAAAGAAAACATTTAATGATCATATAGGCCGAAGTGTTTCTTTTATGCTAATATCGAAGCAAAATATCAAGAAAAAATAAAAGACATCTTAAAAATGAATGTTTTATTTAAATAAATTTAATATGCCTTATATTGAAACTCTGAAAAGTACCTGGATGATGTAGTCGACAAATAAAAACTAAATATAATAAAAGAAATTTCGGTTTATTTTATTTTCATACAGCATAATTCAAAGCATGAACACACATCAGTTGATCAGATACTGAAAATAATTGTCGCTTTTATCCAGTTCCTTCGTAAACCAGCTTCATCAGTTCCGACTTAATATATAAGGGAAGTTACTGGATTCGGATCTATGAAATTGTTCTTCGAATTTTTTCGAAACTGTTTTTAGTATGTTTCTTCGAGGCAATTCTCACGTTAACCAGTGATTATTTCTATTTGCACTGCAAAAAAGAGTTACTCCGGTCAGTCTTAGCACGTGGATCAAACGTGAATGACCCGGTCGCCATGACAAAAATCGGGCACTGTGGTCTCTGCATAGTAGCTCCCATTACGAGTGCCCATATAGCAATTTTAGTTTGCAACAAGTTTGCAGTAATCTTGCTCAGCAAGCTTTCAACAAGTTTGACACGACAAGACCGCAAGTTTACAACAAGGCTGCAGAAGTTAACGCAAACGAGTTAGTCACCACTCGTCAAACTCGCAACAAATTTGTCTCGTCAAACTCATTGCAAACTATAGCAAGAACAGAGTACGCAGACAAACCTCGGATTCGAATCCCCAACAATCCACTTCATAGCCAGCCCCTTAGCCACGAGGACTCTGAAAGGAGAATATACCCAGATAGCAATTTTAGTTTTCAGCAATCTTGCTCTGCAAATCTGCAACAAATTTGACACGACAAGAGCGCAAGCTTGAAACAAGTTTAAGCAAACGAGTTAGTCCCCACGCGTCAAATTTGTCACAAACTTGCGGCGTCAAACACTTTGCAAACTATATCAGAAGCAGAGTACGAACACAACCTCAGATTCGAACACGCGACAACTAAATCTGTCGTCCTAACCATTCAGCCAGCTAGACTCTGAGAGGAGAGGATAGATTGCGCTAATAGATCGCGCATGCGATTTATTTTAAACTGTTTTCTTTATTTCATTAATTTTTTAAATTTTGTGTTGAGAATATGATTTGAATTCAAAGAGAGAGCGATTTTCGCTAATGACTACGATTGCTAGTAGAATAAATTATGAAATTAGGGTTCAAAAGTAATTACTTTTAAAATGGGACAAAATGTAAGTTATTATTTTTCAACAAACATCGACTATTTTTTAGGCTTAATTTTGTTTATAAACGCTAAAATTTCAACATTAAGAAAAAAGTGATATAATTTTCTTTTAAAGTGCGAGTTCTATATTTATTAAGAAGATAGAAAATGTTTCAAAATTTCTTTTTTTAAAAAAAAGTTAGTTTTCTAACAAATTATCATTAATTTATTGAAGTAATAAAAAGAAGGACGATCTAAGAGATGCTATTAAAAATCGGTGTTTTTTGAAACAGAGACAAAGATTATCTGTAAGTGTGCTATAATCTTTGCAGCAAACTTGTTTTGCAATCGTGGTTTTAAGTTCGTCATAACATCTTCACAGCAAACTTGTTTTGCAAGTGGGTTGGTTGATTATGCTTTTTTATTTTGCAGGAAGTTCGCTGCAAAGTTGCCACATCAAGTTTGTCATGACAAGCTAATATCAATGAAAAACAAACTTGCTGCAAATGTGCATGCTATCTGGGTTGATTGCGCTAATGGAACGTGCATCTACACGTTTTATTTTAAACTATTTTCTTGATTTCATTAATTTTTTTTAATTTTGAGTTGAGAATGCGATTTGAAGCCAAAGAGAGAGCGATTTTCGATAATAACTATGTTTTGCTAGTAGAATAAATTATGAAATTAGGGTTCAAAAGTAATTACTTTTAAATATATGGAACAAAATGTAAGTCATTATTTTTCTACAAACATTCACCGTATTTCAGGTTTAAGTTTATTTATGAACGTTAAAATTTCAACGTTAAGAAAAAGTCAGGATATAGTTTTCTTTAAAGTGCGAGTTCTATATTTAGTAAAAAGATAGAGAATTTTTCAATTTTTTTTATAGAAAGACCTAGTTATTTTTCACAAATTATATTGATTTATTGAATTAATAAAAAGAAGGACGGTCTAGGAGATACTATTAAAAATAGGATGATTTTTTAAATACAGAGAGATATATACAACTGTATCCGAATCGTGGTGTGTAAGTGTGCCGTATCAACTTCACAGTAAACTTGTTTTGCAAGTGAGTTGGTCGATTATTCTTTGCTACTTTGCATGAAGTTTGCAACAAAGTTGCCGCATTAAGTTTTTCATGACAAGCTGATATCATGAATAATCACACTTGCTGCAAGTATGCATGTTACCTAGGAATATATCCCACAGGGAAGCGAGAATCTGCTTACTTTTACGGCAGGTTCTCATCCCCATATTTGAGGGAATTTCCCCCTTTAGTGGGAATCCCTTCATGAAGGTAATGTGGGTAATGGCAGTACCCACATTTTTGCCTCAACAATATGTGCAAAACCTCAAATCAGAGCAAACAACCAAACACTAAGAGTCACTGTAATTTATTTTCTCAAGTATAATTGCCTCTTAAAAACTTCCCATGCCTCTTTAAAATGAATAGAACGAACAACTGGTACTGATGCTAGAATGTCACTAATAGGTAGCAAGAGTCAGTTAAACTTTCCTTGTTTGAATCAACAAAGAATCTATTCATACATTTTATACTTTGCTTCTAACTAGTCTTGTTTCGTGCCACATTAATTAAATCTCAAAATTCTTATTTGTATAATAAAAACAGTACATACTCTCTAACTGGACGAAGGTTCATCCTACCTCCCCAAATTTCATTCCAAATTAACCAAAATGAATTCTCTCAACCAATTCGTCACTTTTAGTGCTTGTTTTTCAATCTTAAAATGCCCATATTACAAAATAAATTAGATTTGTTCAGATACTTCCCCTTTTGCATTGTAATAAATGCATGAGATCATTTGATTTTCCCAATAAATTTGGATTGGACATATTTTTAATACATATTTAATCTAGTGTTTTTGAAGTATTTTCAAAGCCATTCTTAAAGGAAGTATTTCCAGGTTAAACCAATCTGTATTAGATCTTTCCATAGCTTGTTAAGGCAATCTAAATGCTGTAATTCACGCAATAAGTTAACAGGAATCTGAAACCATTTTACAAAATATTCCCAGGTTAAACCAATCTGTATTAAATCTTACCATATCTTGTTAAGAAAATCTAGATGCTGTAATGCAAGCAATAAGTTCACAGGAATCTGAAACCACTTTACCCAATATTCCCAGGTTAAACCAATCCGTATTAAATCTTACCATAGATTTTTAAGAAAATCTAGATGCTGTAATGCAAGCAATAAGTCTAACAGGAATGTGAAACCACTTTACCCAATATTCCCAGGTTAAACCAATCTGTATTAGATCTCATAGCTTGTTAAGGAAATCTAGATGCTGTAATGCAAGCAATAAGTCTAAAAGGAATCTGAAACCACTTTTCCAAATATTCCCAGGTTAAACCAATTTGTATTCGATCTTTCCATAGATTGTTAAGAAAATCTAGATGCTGTAATTCAAGCAATAAGTCTAATAGGAATCTGAAACTACTTTGCCAAGAATGGATGTTACGAACACTCACTGTCTATCTACAGGGTGCACCCAAATGTAGTGACACATTTCTAAAATTAATAATAATAAAAAAAACTCAAATTGTGGGAACTACGGTTTTTTTAAATAAGAGCGCATCTCAAAACGTTTTTTTTTCAGATGGGTAACGCGGCGTTATACCGCTCTAAATTTGTTACTGCGAGAAAATTCCGTACGCAATGACTACCGATCAGCAGAAGGCAATGCGTGTTTTCTGTTTCTTTTTTCAGTTTTCATTGAATATCACGAAAACTCTTCAGTTTTCACACTACATATGAATTAACAAATTAAAGAACGTGAAATTCTCTACAAACTCATGCTTTTATTTTTCTTCCAGTTTTAATATTTTCTCAGATAATGGCTCTAAAGAAATGTTTGATTTCCAGTAATTTACGATCCCCTAGACCACCAAAATGACATTTTACCTAACTGAAAAAACTTTTTGAGATTCGCTCTCATTTTAAAAAAAAACGTAGTTACAACATTTTTAGTTCTTTTAAATTAATTTTTCAAATGTGTTACTTCATTTTGTGTACGCTCTGTATTATTAACGAAATAAGCAGTAATGTCAGCCCATACTATAAATAGAAGATCAATCAACCTACATTACATGTTACCTGCAGTTTATAGCAGAATACAGTTATTATGTTGTAGTTTTTAGAAATAGATAAAATAATGTGATGCAATTAATGAATAATAATAAAACTATTTATGTGTAAATTTATGAATTTCTTTTAAATACTTTTTCTTTACAATAAGATATATTTGAGGAAAAAAAATAATGCAACAACAAAGTTTCATTCAATCGAATTATAGGATTCATCATTTTTTAACAGTAAAGCCAATGTTTTCAAAATACTAAAGGAATAGATCGTATTAAGAATTCAGCAATTTAAAAGTCGAAATTCCTTTTATAAAGCATTTGAGAGAAAGTAGAATTTTTTAAAGGAATAGAAAAACCATTTCTAAAAGGGATTTTTAAAATGTTTATAAAAGCACTATGGAATCCAATTACATTATCCTTCCTTTTAAAAGCACTTTGTTAAAAATGAGAACCAAGATAAACTTTTCATTTATTCCAGACTTTAAAATATTCTGTATTTCGCTAAAAATATCCTTCTATTCGAACCAAGATAGATTTTTTCTTTTAGTTTAAATTTTCATATATTTTCTATTTCGCTAAACACACCGTTCTATTCATCTATTATAACTCTGATACATTTCTTTTAGTAGCCTTTCTGAATATGATATTCTTTGAAAAGTAAATCCAGAATCTTCTAGAAAATTCCAGAACAATATTTTCTTGTGATCTCATTATTCTTTCAAATTTTGCTTAAAATGATATAGCTACAGTTTATAGGGACTGCACTTTTGTATTTCTCGGCACAAAAATTGTTTAGGCAAAACCGGGTGGAATGAAAAATTGAATGCTTGTTATTTCTTCCAAAGTAGGTTGACAACTGTCGATGTAGAAACGAATAGTGCTACAAGACATTATTTTAACTCTAAAATAACATATATCCCAAACAATTAATTTCTCATCAATACATCATTACATTAAGCGTAAATGATAATTTTTATACTTCTTAAAAGAATTAAATGCCTATGAACAGATATTTGTTCATGCTGATAGTATCAGAAAATCATTTTTATCTTATTGTTGGCAAGACTTTTCTGCTGAAACATAATGTTTTGATATATTAGCTTAAATGTAACGCAAAACGAAAAATATAGCCTTAGATATATTTGGGGTCTCGATGCGAGGCAAGCGGTACATCAAAGGATGTGCCTAGATTGGGACCTCGCGACGAGGTTAGAAAATCGGAAATAAGCCGTGTTGGGGAGGAGAAATAGTGGGGAACGAAGATAGGTGGTAGCGCACTTTGGAGCCTCCATGAATGACATGCCTCGTTTTCCGACTTGAATGAGTGGGAAAAAAGACATTCTTGGGAAAAATGGAATGGAATGGAGTACAAATGAATGCCCAGGTTAAAGACAAGATACCAGGACATCAATAAATTATTCACCCTCTCCTCGCTACGCTACTTTTTTCTAATCTGGAATCAATCGCGAAATTGGTAAATCGAATCAGTAGGTGACTGAGCATAAGCTATTAGGTCTTAGCCAAATGGTCAAAGTTGTTTATTTAGTTTCCTTCATGGAAAGCTACAGATAAGATCTATTCCGTTTGGGAAATCCTCCATCAATGTTTCTCTTCCATATATTTTTATATTCAGCATGCAATTCTGAAATATATACTTCTTGTGAAATACTATCTCAAGACACTGAAAGTTTCGAAAGTAGTGAACAAAGAAGCAAGAATTTCTCATTATCTTCCCCATTTCAATGCTTTGTCTACAGCAGGAAATCTAATTTTTTGAGTATCTGAGTCTTAGTCATGCGTTTAAACATAATTTTTCTAGATTTCAAAATTAATATGATTAAAACACCGAGAAAGATGACATTAAGAATTTTATCGTTAAATATATAATTCAATAAATTATGATTTTTTCTATCAGGGGATTTCGAAATAATCATTAATGATGTCTACTATAAGGCACAGAAATTAAATGACATAAGAAATCTGATATTTGAAACTAAATCTCTCGTATATGGAGACTAAAATTTTGATGATGAAATCTATACTAGTAGTCTTATTTTAACTTCTGCATAATTTAAAAGGGGAAAAGGCTAAGAAAGATGGAAGCGAAAGAAAATTACAAATTTTCATTCTTTGAAAGCTGTATAAATTTCAGCATTATGTCTGAAAAATCTATTTGCAACAACTGTATATTTATGAAAGAGAAATTTATGGAAAAGTCTAGGTTGCTGCACTTTTGAAGAGATTCATTAGTAAATTCATTGCAGCAGATTCTACGTAGTACAAGTTAATAATTCCATTTAACTAATTAAAAGACTTAAAAGATTATTTGGTCTATAATCATACCTAATGAAATTCCGAAATGAGTTGCTTTTCGATTAATTTCATTAGTAAAATTGTAAAAATAAGCTGTAGCAACTGTAAAAATATTAAAAATTTGTTCACGAGAAAAAGGATGCACGTTATAATTCTAATTAGAGAAACAGCTCAACGTGCTGAAATTTTAGCAAAATGATTTAAAAGACTTTTTAAATGACAAATATGATAGCGGAAATTCTGTTATATGATAATTCTCATCAACATACTAAAATGGTTTTCTTTGACTCAAATTATGTGTATGGCATTAGGCCTGCTTAAGATACTTGAAATAAGTTTAAATCATATCTTCCACTGTTTTAATCAAATATTATACATATTTTTATATGCCTTTTTAAATACTTATAAATAATGTTTCACGGGGATCGATCAAATAATCTCAATAAAATGTCGGAGTATTATCATCAATTTTTATTCAAAAGGATTATTTGATAGATGTAAAAGAAAGCAGATATTCCTAAGTTTATTTCAAATGATTATAAGCAAAGAAAATAGGTTATTTGTACAAAGAGGCTGTTGTGGTTTATTGGTAAAGTCTTGGCATATCCTCGAGGCGGAGGGCTCCAAGTTCGAAACCGGATTCCACGGTAGATCCGCCTTATTTCGGTGATGGTACAGGCTAAATCTGATGTCGTGAGTCAAACGACTTCCCACTGATCCGCCATATATGTCGTCATGGTGTATGCTAAATCTGACGTCGTGAGTCAAACGACTTCCCGCTGATCCGCCATATCTTCAGTCATGGTACAGGCTAAATCTGACGTCGTGACTCAAACGACTTCCCACTGATCCGCCATGGTGCAGGCTAAATCTGAAGCATTTATTTCTCCTTACTATTGTCGGTGAATATTAATTAACATAATCTCATCCACTAATGAAATTTGTAATTCAGTCAGTTGCGAAACTTATCATTCATTACAGGTTGAAATTTTTAATATTATATGTATTATTAAGTTAATAATAGGTTCTTTTTAACCCTCTCATACCGAGAGAGGCGGTCTAGAAATTTCCCCTTAACAGCGACGAAGGCCGGTCTGAGGCGGTTGGCTTCTTTTTAGGGGAGGGAAGGTTTTGAGATCACTTAGAAGATAAGCGAGATAAGTAGTCCAATTATCCTTGCCCATCACAGCCCATTTCTGTGCACCTTAAGGGAAGGTTACTGAAGGGGGTGGGATGATGGGTAAATGACCACCCAGGTTGAGAGAGTCCAGTTCATATCGGTTCCTCCCAAATATATATAAAAGGGGCTAGATGAAAAAAGTCGCCTCGAGATTAAAGAGTTAAAACCAAAATAATTATCAAAATAATCGCATTGAACCTAATCTGATTCAGGGGTTCAAAAAGGTAGATCTGATATGTCAAAATCAGGTGCCAATTTTCTTTCTGAACATTTTGAACAAAACGCAAGTTTCGTTCCTTCCACTTGCAAATGATACGATCATATTTCTAGACTTAGAAAACGTTTTCAATTGTAATAAAAATTATAAACGATGGCACATATTACTTTCATCATCAGAGTTTGCACTTCTGGGTACGAAGTGAAAAGTTCTTCGCTTTAGAAGAATATTAAAAGCAAATCTCAGACAAATTTTCTGAGCCCATGCTTTTATCAACGAAATTTCTTAATAAAATCACGTCAAAATATGTTACCATTCAGCTCTGTAATAGAATGTTTTGAAGTTTTCTTTCAAATATAAGTTCAATAATGATCGAACGAATTTTGTATGCCTCCTCTAACATCCCTATTATAACCATCATTTGCTATATTTGTTGCAATGCCATCTATTCCTACCCCTACTAAGTCGAAACTTTCGTCATAAAATATTCCATTTCACCGGTCACAGCAAATTTCCTTCCGGGAAAGTATGAATTTCAAATCAAAGAGCATTTCTGGGGAACGGGAATGACTTGTTGCTTCACATTTCCATTAATATCGAACCATTTTTAGACATTCTTGCTCCTATGATGCATATCATTTTTCAGTCTTTATTATAGGGGGAGTTGGGGTAGATTTATACGGGAAAACATTAATACAGTTCTTAAATTTTAATGATTTGAATGGCTGAAGATGTTCATATCCCCTCATATATATGCCACTTTAAACCTTAGCACACGGTAAATTTTTCGGATATGCTGAGTCAAAAGTTAATTTACAAATGAATCAAACCACTAATCGTCTAATCGAAGTAAATTTTACTCTAAGTACGTGTTGAGTGCAGTCCATAAGAGCTGCAGAGCCGCAGTCCTCCCTGAAATTATTTTGAAAGATTGTATTTTCGTTTTTATTCTAATTGGCTTACTTTTCCACTTTGAGAATTCAGTGATCAACGAAAATGGAAAAAAAAACTAATAAAAAAATGTAAAAAGAAGACGGAAAATCAATCAAGAATTAAGAGAGAGACAGATCAGAGCTGCATCGTGTTTTGCCCCTCCTACGGATCCGATATTAACGCAAAGAGCAAAGAGAAGAGGGAGAAAAGCAACCCTTTCTCCGCTTCAAATTACATTCATTTGAGCTGGATTTTTCAGCTCTCATTTGGAACGACTTCCCCATTTGGCTCCTTTTCGCCTTTTCTCAGTATTTCAATCGTTAAGTCGTTTTCTTAAATCTAATTCTGGAGGAGTTGTAATTTTTTGCTTCTTTATGTTTGTTCGAGTGCTGATTACGATTCTGAGGTTCAATAATTCTTGTTGGAATTTTACTTATAGCCAAAAGACATAATTTTTTTCTACAGTTTTTTGATTATAATTAAAAAACTATCAATTTTTAGTATATCATTATTATATGCCAAAATAACCAGCACACAATTTCCTACAACTAAGGTCTATAAAACTTTTGCAGCACTGCTTGTTTCTTAGCTGACGAGCCGTCACTGCCTGAGTGGTTTCTTTCACTAATTACGTTTTTGTGCCAGAGAATCTACTCCAAACGTAGGAAAAACATTTACTTTTCTGAACTATATTAAGTTTTGAAGTTTTTTAGCGTTTATTTTGCGTGACCACTTCTTTTAAGTAAAAAGTTCTCTTGGGGCAGATTGATACAGTTGACTCCGGGGCACATCGATACGCATCTTCTGTGTGTATCAATGCGCCTTAACAGCAGCAACTTTGCAATATCGTCTTCAGAAATGGAGAAAACGTAAACATGAACTATCTAAGAGAAACATGCAACTAAGCATTTGTTTAAATTATGAAAAGAATAATAATTTCATTCAAGAAATTAAAAAGAAGGGTTGTAAAATAAGTTTAAATTATTTTTTGAGAATTTATTAAAATTAGAGAGAAAAATTGTACGGAAATTTAATTAATATCATCAAAAAGATAATTTTCCGCATTTTTAAATCGTGTGAAAATTATTTTTGTGCTAATGTTTTTTGTAAATCATCAAGGAAGAACGCGAAAATTTCAAATTTCCCTTAATCTTTAATTTATTAAAATTTCAAAACACTGCTTCGAGGTACATATTCTTTCCCTCCAAAGTATATTATTAACACAGTCAGACACACATTCTCCTGTATTATTTGTACAGATGAATTATTTTCTGAGGCGTTATTGTTTCAATTTTCCAGTCTCATTAAAAATGTTGAAATCTTATTATTATTGTATTCCGCAGATAGTAAAATATATAAATGAGTAATTTAAAAATGCCAGCGATACAATTCTATATGATGAATCACACCTA
>BGPR01000418.1:144377-174845 GCA_013235015.1 Araneus ventricosus
ATTATATGCCAAAATAACCAGCACACAATTTCCTACAACTAAGGTCTATAAAACTTTTGCAGCACTGCTTGTTTCTTAGCTGACGAGCCGTCACTGCCTGAGTGGTTTCTTTCACTAATTACGTTTTTGTGCCAGAGAATCTACTCCAAACGTAGGAAAAACATTTACTTTTCTGAACTATATTAAGTTTTGAAGTTTTTTAGCGTTTATTTTGCGTGACCACTTCTTTTAAGTAAAAAGTTCTCTTGGGGCAGATTGATACAGTTGACTCCGGGGCACATCGATACGCATCTTCTGTGTGTATCAATGCGCCTTAACAGCAGCAACTTTGCAATATCGTCTTCAGAAATGGAGAAAACGTAAACATGAACTATCTAAGAGAAACATGCAACTAAGCATTTGTTTAAATTATGAAAAGAATAATAATTTCATTCAAGAAATTAAAAAGAAGGGTTGTAAAATAAGTTTAAATTATTTTTTGAGAATTTATTAAAATTAGAGAGAAAAATTGTACGGAAATTTAATTAATATCATCAAAAAGATAATTTTCCGCATTTTTAAATCGTGTGAAAATTATTTTTGTGCTAATGTTTTTTGTAAATCATCAAGGAAGAACGCGAAAATTTCAAATTTCCCTTAATCTTTAATTTATTAAAATTTCAAAACACTGCTTCGAGGTACATATTCTTTCCCTCCAAAGTATATTATTAACACAGTCAGACACACATTCTCCTGTATTATTTGTACAGATAAATTATTTTCTGAGGCATTATTGTTTCAATTTTCCAGTCTCATTAAAAATGTTGAAATCTTATTAAAATAAAAGTTTGCTTCTTTGTTAAACTTTTAAACCTTGATTTGGAATATGAATTTTATTGATGAAGCAAATTTTGTTTTGATCCCAGACCTATTAACCATCAATATTTTCGATATTTCCGTGTGTATCAATGTACTCGTTGTATGGGGCACATTGATTAAAATGTGTTTTTAGGAAAAAAGTGTAATAAATATTCTATTATTTCATTTGTGACGAAAACTCTACTGAAATCCTATAGTAGATTAACAAATGCATAAATATATTGTAATAGCCGCCTTCGGCGACCAGCCGCTTCGCCCGTTTAAATTAGTTTTTATTTTTGTGTTTTATATTAATTATAATATTGCCCGTCGCGGTTTCACTCGCGACAACCCAGGAAAGGTGGTTTTAAAAAAAGTTAATATTTTATTGTATTTCTCAGATAGTAAAATATATAAATGAGTAATTTAAAAATGAAAGTGATACAATTCTACATGATGAATCACACCTAACGGAACTTAAAAACTGCGTTTCAAATAACTCCCACTCAATTCATCTGTCGCTCATCTGTAGAATGATTAAACCCTCTGACTGCTAAAACGTCTAATACGGCCCGTCATGCAAACGGCTAGACAACGGCCCAGCGGCCAAAATTTCACATGCTTATTTCTTTCCCCTTTTTGAAAAGGGTCGGTAAACGGTGGGGAACAATCTTATCTTTTTAACAATGGTTGTTTCCCCTCCCACTGTCACTCTTGATTGATGTCTCGAGGAAAGATGCTCAATTTACTTTAAGCTCTCTGCTTATTTAGTGTTAAAAATTCTTGCTATAATGCCTGTTAGTTATCACAATTTGTAAACGATCCCTATACAGTCAACAAAGGTTTGGATGTTAGGAACATGACGATAAAAGAATCTCCCAAGACGCAAATGACCACTTGCTAATCAGATGGGGGAGGGAAATGTTTTACCTTCGTTCATCTCTGACCTCGGCCGGTCTGGGTTTTAAAAGAACTAGATTTCAAAGCACTGTGGGCTTCAGAGGGTTAACGCTGAATATGGTCACGAAAGCCAGCCGAATTTACTGGAAGCCCAGTGTGAACCAGTGGGCGCCAAATTGGGAGGAAAAAGTGAGGCGGCAAAAAATTTATTCACATCTAAAAGACCCGGGAGGATAGGGAATAGAGAATAAAATTTAAAAATTTAATTCAAAACTTAGTCATTTCTAACACTATTCCTTTTTTGTAATTCCTAATTTCAGGCAACTAAAATAAAATAAAAATTTAATCTTTACCTAAAAAAGTAGGGAAGGAGACTGACCCTCACCCCCCGCCCGGGTCTCGCCGCCACTTTCGTGAACTATGAATGGGCAGCATCCCTCCCCCCTAGATCGTAACCTGTCACAAAGCCTCTCTCCCTTTCCAGTTCTATATATGGAACTGCTACCTTCAGAAACCGTGATTGCTCCGCCCAGCTGTGTTTGAAATTGTGTTTGGAAACATTTTAAAAAATTAATTAAAATTAAACAGAATGTCGCATAGAAATCAAATTGGTGTCATTGGAAAGCTAATTTTTTAAAGTTAACGATGATGTTAAAATAATTTTTGTGCGCCAATATTCTCCGAAGTTATTGCGGAAAATTGTTAAAATTTCAGATATTTTTAATTAAATAAATTTCGAATACCCTTTCTTAGTGAGCACCTATTACCCACCAAGCAACCACCTGCCAAATTTCCAGTTTCTAGTCCCATTGGTTTGGGAGATTTCGTGGTAAGTGAGTGAATTAGACATGGTATTTGCCTTTTATATACATATAAAGACTAGCTGAAAACCCCTCGCTGCTCAGGATCCATATTTTTTCATACACCTGCCTCCTATTTTTTTCCTCTAAAAATATTGCCCCATCTTTCCCCAACAAGCGAAAATCTTCTTGGAATCTTTTCTTGTTGAATTACAACTTTCAATTATAGTATTTTTAAGACCTAATAACAGTATGGTTGGAATGGAAATGCGAGATAATTTAAAAAAGAACATTTATTTTAAACAATATACAGTTAAATAATTAAAACAATTTTACAATGTACAAATATACTTATACTGTCTAACTTGGTTACTTCGAAGCTTCTATATAAAACGTTTTATAAATCAGATAAAGAAAGTCAAAATCTCTCGAGAACAATTCTCTCTCGAAAGAATTTCGCTGAAGAGGAATCCTCGAACAAAAAGAATATTTTTAACCTTAGTTAGGGGAATAAAAACTAAATATAAATACTCTCTATTAATACTATAAATAAAATCAAGCTGAAACTCACATCGCGTAGTAAGTAAACTAACGTCATTAGATATTTGAGTGCATATTAAAAGCCACGAAATAAAAACGGAAGTTAAGTGTATGCTACAAAATAACAGAGGAAGTAAGAAGTCTACCTTGACCGAAAGAAGCAATATCTTCTTAGCTTTAACAGTGGTAAAAACACGTGAATAAAGGATTTGATGAAACAATATATTAGTTTGAATTTTATTTTATAACGATAAAAGCATTTTTGCAATTTGAGTTTAAAATGAATTTTGAAACGTTAATTACAGTTAGAGGAAAATTGTACAATTAAATTGGTATCATTAAGAACATAATTGTTTGCTCTCTAAGGTGATGTAAAAATAATTTTCGTACTATAAATGTTTCAGAAGTTATGGGTGGAAAACGTCTAAAGTTAGCTTAATTTTCATTATTTAATTAGATAAATAAAATTCGAATTTTAAAATAAATTTTATGACGTTAGCTCCCTCTTTTGCTAATCCATGACGGTGCCAAATTTGGTAGTCGTAAATCCAACTGTGTGGATGTACATAAAGAACCAAAAAATAACAAACACACGCACACACACACATACTTTCCTCTTTTATATATGTCACCGTTAAAGTGTATAATTCAGTTATTCTATAGAATAACTAGTTATTCTATAGATTAACTGATCATGTCAGTTAAAGTGTAAAATAAATTATTTATTTCATACTTTACCTAGTTATTCTATGAAATAACTAGGTATTCTATAGAATAACTAATGATAGACCGTTAAAGTGTAAAATAAACATTATGACATTAAAACAAGTCCACTTTTTTCTAAATTTCGCACTGATTGCGAGAGATTTACAGGAATATTGGAGTATTGGAAGGAAGTCAATGACACTCGAACTTTGCGACAAACTTGGCGAGTGTTTAGGAACCTTGGCGAGAAATGTGGCGAACTTGGTGTCAAAATGAAGGTTCCAGAATATACAGGAATTGTCTCGGTATCTCTATTAGGAACAAAGTTATGGACAAATTCCACTATAAACGCAGATTCCTTACATTCAATGAGCTAGCGAAGCTACTAGGATCCGTCTCCCGCTGCTAGCGAAGCCGTAGGATGTTTTTAAAGTTAAAAAAATTTGCCCGTCGCCCACTTCAGATGCCGCAGGCATCGCGAGCGCAATTTTTCCTACTTCATGTCAGTATTTAAAAAACGCAGATTCCTTACATTCAATGAGTTAGCGAAGCTACTAGGTTCCGGCTCCCGCTACTAGCGAAGACATAGGATGTTTCTTAAAAATGAAAAAAAATTCCGGTGCCCACTTCAGATGCTGAAAATACAAATAACCAATCTGACTAACAAACAGGCTGCATCATGTCGGCTATTTTACACTTTAACGATGCGTGGACCGTTATTCTATGGAATAACTAGTTAAAGTGTAAAATAAAAGTTTATTTAACACTTTAACTGACTTGATCAGTTTTTCTGTAGAATAACTAGGTATTCTATAGAATAACGGATTTCATATTTTAACGCTAACATATATATAGATTAGTTCTAATTATTTCCGTTGGTAAATTCATTTTATAGTTTTCCATAAAAAAGTGTATCAATGTCCCCGCGTTCCCCCTACTTACATATTACTTAAATAGAATTTCCGTAGGTAAATCGATGCAATTAACTCTAATTCAGAAAATTTGCAGGCTGTAAAGTTCGCTCGGCTTTTCTACATCGTTATATTGTAAAGAATTTGAGCGATGAATAGTTAAAAACTTCATTATCATTTGGAAGAGCGTTGTTTAATTGTAGGTATTTGTACATAATTGAAAACAGAGGAAGTTAATATTCTTGTTTCGTTTCATTATTTCAACTTCTTCGGATCTTATATATGTTATAAGAATTTTGAGATACTATAATTGCGTTTGGTTCTTAAAATTATTGTTTGTCATTCAAATCAATCTCGATGTTTTCATTTTTTCAGCACCACCCAGTACTCCAGCAGCTTTAGTATAAAGGTGAGAGAGGTGATATCTAGTCGGGTATTGTTTAACCGCACTTCAAAGTTACGAAGTCGGTTCCAAAATATCCCTCGTATAGTTTCTAAGCGGGAATGTTGATATTAAAATAAACTCATCATTTTCCCCCTTCTGCTGTTTTCACCAGCTCTCTCCAAATTCTTTGTTGAACCATTCTTCGATTTACAACTGAAACTACGGCAAATACAAGAAATTTAAAGAATATTTCATATTCTGCTATTTAAGCACTTTCCTTCTATAGGAGAATAGCTAGCTTAAGCTAGTTGTATTGAATATCTAAAAAGACAAAAAATAATTGAAGCAATTTAATTGATGTGCGCAAGTGCTGCATAATCCAGGGGAAAAAATGCAAAGTACAAAGATATAAATACGAATTAAGGGAAGTTTTAATTGTGAGAGAGTTGAAAATACAAAAATAATAACAGACAACGATATGGAATAAGAATCCGTTGGATGACGTCATCAGAGATTCAAAACCACAAGGTCTGAATTTAATATAAATTTCTCTAAGGCCCTAAGATTTATAGGTTTCGGATTCACTTTTATGTTGCCTCAGAGGAAACTTGGCTGGTTACTGCGTATTCATTTTTCGTTGTTAAAAGTGACTCACCGAAAAAAGATAAGACTATAATTTTCTAAAATCTAACTCAGATAATTACAAGTACGAGTTTGGACCGTTTGAAGATAAAATTATTTTTGAAAAATTGTATTTCAATTCTATTCTAGTAATATTTTTATAGCACTGCTTGTTTCTGAACAGATGCGCCTTCACTACTAATATATCACGGTGGATATTTTTCGTATATTCGCAAGATGAACTATCTTTGTAAATACTTCAATTAATGCATTATTTGACTATTTTTTAGATTTAAAAAGAGTTAACAAATAAAATCGTATTTCGTGATTCCGCCTTTTTAATTACTTTTTGAAATATGTATATTATCCCTGAAATGCACATTTAAAGACTAGATCAAACGGCAGCGAGAGGTATAGAAAAGTGGTCTAAGTCAATAAGTTTGTCTTCGTATATCTCTGTAAGATTTGGAGATAGAAGAGTGCAACTTTGTATGGAAATAGATAAATGAGAGAAAAATATTGTACTCTACTAACATTTTTGCACTACGGTGGCCGCATAAAAATTTAATTTTTAAAACATTTTATTATCAATCCACTTACGAGTCAAAGTATTTTCATATAAATTCTCAACTCATTTGATGAAACTTTGTGATTGGAAGTATATGTCTAGGATCAGTATTATTTAAGGAAATAAACGCTTGTTCCACTATTTTGGGACACCCTGTATAGTAATGCGATAAAATGTGCGAGTGAAACCACATACAGAGAATTTTGAACTACACATAGTTTTGCGCCGTAAGCGAGTTATAAACCATAAGCTTTAACAGTACGAAATTAGTGCCCATTCACCCCCAAAAAAACTTGCTCGTAAGAGAAGATAAATAAGAAATTAAATGTTCATATAAAAACAATAAAATCTAATCTAACAATTTAATAAATGACAATGAACACAAAATTTTGACCTGAGATAAAGGAGGCGAATTCTATTCCTTTTTAATATGTTATAGTTATCAACTGGGATGGTAAAATTTAAAAATGAAATTAGATTTATTTGCTAAAGATTTTTCAATTTGTATAATTCTTCCGCCCTTATTTAACACTTGGGTAGTTAATCCACTTTGGTTATGAAATACTGTTTGCATAAGAAAATCCTGTTAAATTTCAAATTACTCTAAAGAATATGCGTGAGAAAGAAGATTAATTTTCGTTAACAATTTATAATTAGCGTTCAGTTTTTGAGATAAATTCGCAGAAAATAAAAAGAAAAGTTCCTTCCATTAAAATTACAAAACATATGGCGTCATTAAAAGGACAACTTCTTATTTAAAATTTTTATTATGCAGCGCATTTCTCAAATTACTTAATGAATTAAATATGATTTCGATTCAGTTTAGCCGAGGAGATTTCAAATACTCTTAAAATACTCATTTACGAAATTGGATCTTTCTATTCTATTACTTATTCTTGAAAACGGATACGTAATGAAATTGGAAAAGTTATTGCATTAACTTAAAATTGTACATGCCATAACACTATAACTAAATTTTTTGGTTTTTCCCGGGATGCTTAGAAATCAAAGAACGGTAAACAGAATTTCATTCGTCATAAATGTATGAACTTAACACATTTGCAAATAAATTGTTTGAGTAGGATTGAACAATACAATTTGAAATCTAGAAAATAAAATAAATGCTTTAAAAGTTGCTTAAAGATGGATAATTAACATAAAAATAATTAATTATTAATGAAAATTTACAGTTTTTTTTCCTTTCTATGAAGTTAGACAAAACTTTCTTATGTTTATTTTTCAATATCTGAACGTAAATATTCAGCATAACTTGACAATTAAATTTAAAATAAATATTTTTGAAAATTTGGAAATATATATATATATATATATATATAATATCTGATTTTTATTGTTATTAACTTCGAAAGATCCTCTAAGGTCGATTTTAAATTTCGACTACAGAGCCAACTTTGACAGTCTCTACTGAAAACTCCATTGACTCTATTGAAAAGCGAAAAAACTCCATTGACTTTATTGAAAAGCAAAAAACTCCATTGACTTTATTGAAAAGCAAAAAAAACTTCATGGACTTTATTGAAAAGCCAAAAACTCCATTGACTTTATTAAAAAGAGGAAAAAACTCCATTGACTTTATTGAAAAGCAAAAAACTCCATTGACTCTATTGAAAAGCAAGAAACTCAATTTTCTATTGACGGTTCAGTTAAATTAGACCTATACTGATAGATGTTCAGATAAACTGTGTTCTACTGTAATTAAAACAAGAAGGAATAATGTTATAAATGTTCGGTTTATACTAAAAGCTATGTTGCGAAGGGGGACTTTCTTAATTAAAAAATATTGTTCGAAATGTCACTAACAGAGGGCGTTAGACGAATTCATCATCGGAATTATGGACGAGTTTTCTGTTATGTTTATTGCTGTAAAGTAGGACTTCCGCATTACTATCAGCGTCAGATGATAATGTTAAGTCAATGGGAATCTTCAAAATTTCAACACTCTGTTTGAAGATATTAATGAATGTTTAAAGTGGAGTTTTCTAATGTTATGTCTTAAGGATACTTTAAAAATCTAAAGTTTCATCTTTCTATTTTTGTAGCTTTCAATGTTTACTTACAATAAGACCTCCATTTTGTCGAAAGGTTACCATAGTTATTCTTTATCACTCTTTTTGGCGCTTTGGGTACTCACGAAAGAACTGATTCGAACTTGGTGTTTGATATGAAATCCAATTGGATTTGGCGATCGCTTCAATTAGAGGGTTACTGGAAAACGGAAGTAAACCCTCACAACGGAATTTATGTGCGACCAAAATAAACAAATCAGGAAAACTCGTCCATACAAGTGAAGATAATTATAAAAATATTGAAAACTCAGTTGATTATTTATTCTACTGAACCTCAAATTTGGTGTCTAAAACAAGTTACTAGACGAATATTACCTAGGATATATCTATATCTGTTAGAAAAATCATTTTTCCAATCAGACAAACAGAAGAGAAATGAACATTTGCTAAAAATTGCTAACTATGTGATTAGTGATACATCTGTTATAATAGCAATTTTTCCATATTACCGAGGATATATCTATGTTTGTTAGAGAAGCCATTTTCCCAATCAGACAAACAAAAGAGAAATGAACATTTAATGAAAATTGCTAACTATGTGACTATTGATACTTCTATTATAATAACAATTTTTCCACATACCCAACGCCATAGGGTAAACAGATTTAGACGCGAGTAAATTACGTATTACATCATATCCCGAGAGTATTAATTAAAAGAACGAAGTACATTTAATTAATTCCCTCTTGCGGAGAAAGTCCTCATGTATGTATAATGCGGTAGCTTCGCGATTAGGTTGTCGGTTAAGGTGCCATTGGCGTCATCCGGTCAAGATTAAAAATGAAGACATCCATTCCAAACTTGTTGTCACTTAGTTTTGAAACGGAAAGATAATCGAATCCAAACTTGCTGTCACTTAGTTTTGAAACGGAAAGATAATCGAATCCAAACTTGCTGTGACTTAGTTTTGAAACGGGAAGGTAATCGAATCCAAACTTGCTGTCACTTAGTTTTGAAACGGAAAGGTAATCGAATCCAAACTTACTGTCGCTTAGTTTTGAAACGGAAAGGTAATCGAAGTGAATTAAAACAAACTGAGAAGCATTTTAAAACTAAAATAGTATTTAAGATCTTGTAACTTTTTATAGGAGGTAAAAAGAAAAATTACGATAATAGTATTCTCGTTAATATTTTTTTTAATATGTAACTATAATATTAAAAGTTTTAAGGGCGTTCGGTACATTTTCTTCGAAACAGGTACAAGTCCGGGACAGTGTTTTACACCGAACTAAGTAATGAAATACTGAGAATGTCCCGGCTAATCTTAAACTTTGATTTAAAAGCCATTTGCTACAATCTAATATTTCACGAAATATTAGATTTTCTATATTTCCCTGAATTACATTTTAAGTTTTACGATTTATTTTATTCCAAAATATAATAGACAGTGAATCTTTTCTGAAATTTATTGATAAATTAATTTACTACAAAATAGTGATGTGCTTTTACCTGTAATTCAATACAAGAAAAGCATACAAGAAATTGGGAATCAGAAGCATTTATCTAACATGTATGAATGTAATTTCTCTTCACATTAACGTACCATGAAAGAGTGGATTCATGAATTAATGCCCCTGATATATATGTAAAGATTCAAAACTATATAAACACTAACTGCATTATAACGTACCCATTCATATTGACATCATAAAATGGAACGCTAAACTTAACCTCTATATTGAAAATTGAAAGCTTTCTTTGTGTAGAAAATAACATTAAACTTTTTGGTCATAGATTCTCTATGTTATCGGAGAGCGAATACTGCTTTTAAGATTAATATGTAATGCTGGTTAGATAGCATTTTAAATTATTTGTCGTTCCGTTGAATTACTTTCTTTGAAAACTGATTCATCTGTATAAGCTACCGAATGTTTGCTTAATATTTTATTCTATTTCATGTTTAAAATTATTCTTTATTCTCCATAATGACTCAAAGTAAATATTTTTCTCTAGTGTATTGCAAATGATTTCCAAAAATTTATTTTTGGAATTATCGAAAGAGTATTCTGATGATAAATATAAGTTGTTGTTTTAATTTAATCTGGCATTCTTTTATATGAGAAATTTGTACTACGGAAATTAGGTTAGAGTAAGCTTAAATCAAGTATTCAGAATTTTGGATTACTTTCGATTCGTTTGCAATGAAATATACACTTTAATTAATTAAAATCTAAAATATTCATGTTAAAGTAATATTTTGAAAGGTTCAAAGCAGCATCCTACATTGTCATTGAAACGATTAAAATATAAAATGAGTTATAAACCTTTTACGCTTAAAGGTCTGTATTTCAATTAACAGATGGCAGGCTATTATTCAATTAAAACTCTGCTTTGTGAAATATTATGAACTCTATTAATATTCCAGTATTTAATCAAGAAAATTTTATCTCTCATACAATCCTATTACAATACAATTTTTCAATTACAGTTTCATTATTAGAATTAATGTTTCCTCTAGATATGCTACATAGTGAATTAAACAAGCAACTGAAATTTCATGCAAATTGGCATAGTCTAGAAGCATTAACTCCAATTACTCATTCTAACTATCGGGATGCATTAATATTTACTATTACAATAGTTAATTTCAGATTTAACTACTTAACTCTGGGTAAACCTTGCTCTTAGAAAAGTGAAGTTTTAAGTGAACAAGGCGACCTGGTGAAGCTTAGCCCCTCTTAGACAATATATTTTGATATTTTATAAGCTGCATTAAAACACAGTTCGTCGAGATCTTTATCAGTTATGAAGAGTATGTTGTTTGAATTCAATAGTACGTCTTGCATTCATATGTATCAAGTGTTTGAGATTAAACGATGTTCCGTTCTGATGAACCGTTCTAGAGAGTACATTGCGGAAATTTTGCACATTCCTTTCCTATATATTCACAGTACACATATGTTATGTATGCAAATTATGATAAATGTTAGGACGAAAATGAAAACGGTCAATCATTTCATAACTTTAAGAATATTTTCATTTAATAAAATTCACAAATTGTATTATAAAATGTTTTTTATGTGTGGCTACTTCAAGGTTGTCATTCCTTATATTTATCAAAAATGTCAATATTAGACAATGAATCTAACTCATCAATCTCTTATTTGTGTCTGGCTTAACAAATAAGTTTACAATGAAATGTTTCTATCTACAGTTTAATTAAATGTGGTTATAAATGTATATGGTGCGTCTTCCCATTTGCTTATCGATATAAATACAGTTCTCTACTGCGGAGTAAAGTATTAGTGCTTTTTCAACAACTTTTTAAGGCATTCCGTAGTAATAATAGCCGATTAACATGTAATCGACCCTCTCATACCGAGAGAGGCGGTCCCGGGCGGTTTAAAATTTTCCCCTTTACAGCCACGAAGGTCGGTCTGAGGCGGTTGGCTTCTTTTGAGGGAAGGTGAGGTTCTGAGATGGCTTAGGAGATAAGTGTGGTTGGGGGCATCCAGTTACCTTCTCGAACAACAGCCCATTTCAGCACGCCTTAAGGGAAGGTTATAGCAAGGGGTGCGAGGGGGAAAAATGACCACCCAGGTTGGAAGAGTCCAATTCAATTTCGGATTGAATTTCTTTGTCTTTTTACTTCCTTTGAATGTTTTTTGTCTTCCTTTCTTTTTGGATGCAGCAGCATATTGCGCGGCACTAAAACATTGTATAATTTTGTAATATATTTTTAAATTTGTTTTAATCGTTAATTACATTTTATTTGATTCTCTATATATTCCTTAATCTATATTACTTTCCAGAAAATATTCTCATTTCTTCTAGAAATACTACTTAATAAACTTAATATTTTGCAAAGAAAAGTACAATCGATTTTAATGATTACAGAAATGTTTCTTCACAAGTAATAAATGTTCAGAAATATGTTTTTCTTCTCATTGGGAAAAAGAACTCATCAAGCGAAATGTATATTTTATTTTTATTCAGTTTTTTTTTTAATTTTATTCTGCTACACGAATTATCGACTTTTTAATAAAAAGAGCTACTAGGACCAACTAAAATACAAAGATATCTTATTCTGAGTTATTTAGGCATTTCAAATGTTATCCTTATTTTTATCTCATGATGGTGAAAAAAACAGAAAAATCTTGTCCAAAGTTTCTTTCTTCCTTGTACTGGCGAAGCGGCGTACAGAACTAATAAAAACACGAAGAGAATAATATTCCGATTGAAGCTACATTAGGGTTTTTGAAGGCTATCCACAAAAGTACGAGTGATGATCAGATAAAGAGAGAGTGACTTAACCTCCAAACGTTTTACCACACGAATAGAAACATGTTTTTGAAGACTAACCACAAAAGTACGAGTGATGATCAGATAAAGAGAGAGACATTGACCATCCAAACTTTTTACCACACCAATGGGAGCATATTTTTGAAGGCTACCCACAAAGTACGAGTTATGATCAGATAAAGAGAGAGAGTCACTTAACTTCCAAACTTTTTACTACACGAATAGAAACATGTTTTTGAAGACTATCCACAAAAGTACGAGTGATGATCAGATAAAGAGAGAGTCACTTAACCTCCAAACTTTTTACCACACCAATGGAAACATGTTTTTGAAGGCTATCCACAAAAGTACGAGTGATGATCAGATAAAGAGAGAGTCATTGAACCTCCAAACTTTTTACCACATCAATGGAAACATATTTTTGAAGGCTACCCACAAAGTACGAGTTATGATCAGATAAAGAGAGAGTCACTTAACCTCCAAACTTTTTACCACACGAATAGAAACATGTTTTTGAAGACTATCCACAAAAGTACGAGTGATGATCAGATAAAGAGAGAGTCACTTAACCTCCTAACTTTTTACCACACGAATAGAAACATGTTTTTGAAGACTATCCACAAAAGTACGAGTGATGATCAGATAAAGAGAGACTGTCTTAAACTCCAAAGTGTTTACCACGCCAATGGAAGCATGTTTGTCTCACAACACAAAATTTTATTTGCATCCTGCTCAAATCTACGGTGTATTTTCAGCGAAATTGAGATTTAAACCTCTGAAAACAGATCTTACCATTGCCTATTAAAAAGCCGACATTTTGTCTCTAGCTGCCAGAGTTATAACCATTTATTTCAGGAGGCTCGGTTGCATAACAAAGCATACACTTAGTTTATACATATACATACTGAACAAAAAAGTAAACATCTTTGGCTTTGAAAAAATAATTTTTGTAATCAAATTTCCTCTCACCGTGTCATGTGCAATGGACATGGGTATAGAAGTTAAAAAGACTAAGCAAATCTAAATAATTTTAGTAATGATTAATATTCAAAACTATATTGCTCGCAGCCTGAATGCTACAATTAATGAGAGAAGTACATTCTCCATCTCTGTTCAGTTTAGCATTTAATGCCTGAAATTACTGTCACCAAATTTTTAATTTAATTTTGATTTTGACAATCTTCCGTGTAGAGTTTTTATCATTTTCTTATTACTTTCCTGGCGACAGATTTCCATGAAATCTTTGTTATGCAATTTTACAAGATGATTGCTTTTTAAACTAGATTGCATACTTCTGAGGAGTTTCCAGGAGATAATTAAAGTTTCATCTTTAAAAATTACTGCAGCTAGCTTTCCTTTTGGAAATAAATTATTTTATAAGAATTCAACGAAACAATTTGGACACAGCAATTCATGCATTTGTATTGCCCATTAAAGCATTTCGCGAATAATTTAAAATAAAACGTCTTGTTAAAAGATTAATTACACTTGTCTTATGGAATTATATGATTTGTAAAATTTCGATAACAGTACTACCCCGTTTAATGTGGAAAGATACAAGACGATCAAGCGTTAATCAGAAAGCGTAAATTGTGTAGAAGTTAAGTAGAACATAATTATTATCCTCCGATTTTTCTTATTTGCGTGTAATTTTGAAAACGAAGTGTTTTGTTTTGTAATGCACATTGTTGTTTGTTGTATTAAATTGTGAAGAAGTTAAGTAGAATATAATTATTATCCTCCGATTTTTCTTATTTGCGTGTAATTTTGAAAACGAAATGCTTTGTTTTGTAATGCACATTGTTGTTTGTTGTATTAAATTGTGAAGAAGTTAAGTAGAATATAATTATTATCCTCCGATTTTTCTTATTTGCGTGTAATTTTGAAAACGAAATGTTTTGTTTTGCAATGCACATTGTTGTTTGTTGTATTAAATTGTGAAGAAGTTAAGTAGAACATAATTATTATCCTCCGATTTTTCTTATTTGCGTGTAATTTTGAAAACGAAATGTTTTGTTTTGTAATGCACATTGTTGTTTGTTGTATTAAATTGTGAAGAAGTGAAATAGAACATAATTATTATCCTCCGATGTTTGTTATTTGCGTGTAATTTTGAAAATGAAATGTTTTGTTTTGTAATGCACATTGTTGCTTCTTGTATTAAATTGTGGAGAAGTGAAATAGAATATAATTATTATCCTCCGATGCTTGTTATTTGCGTTGTTTGTTGTTTGCAACTGTTGTTCTTGTATTTTATAAATGAATTAATTGTCCGTATTAAATCGCAACACAGACAATGTGCACAATACGTGCGTTATCATAAAGACGCTCATCATTAGTTGTCATAAAAGGAACAAAAATAATAAGTAAACCATAGATGCTAGAAATCTCATATTCTGTTTTAGTTAAAACACAATAATGAAGAAAAATACGAACTTTTTTTCTGATTTCCCAAAAGGCAGTTTTGGGATTCGTTTCATTCTTCAAACTGCCGATTCAATTATAGATGCAATTTAAAGATAATCAGCGGTATTTTGTCAACTCAGAAACCAGGTGTCTTGCAGAAGATGCTTTTTAACTTCTATTAACCCATGACATTTCATTTCAGTACCAGATGTTAAATTTCCTGAATTGTAACAGCATTAATTGAGCTGATTTTATTATTTGCTTGATCTACTCCATTCTCAGAAAACACTAAAAATAGTTTAAATATGTATAAAATTATATATTTATTAATTATCTGGAGAACAATTATCCTTATTTGAATGATTGATTTATAGAAAGAGAACTTAAAAATAGATTTAAATTTTGCAAGGCAAGACAAGCGAATATTCAAAGTGATAAAATAAACTTTTAAAAAATTCGGAGAGGGATGAAAACGCAGATATTGAGGGATAGAAACTATGTCAGTCTTTGAATTTCCCCATGATTAGATATAGGCCGCATAAATTTGAAGCTGCCATAACGCTGTTTTTCCCCTATTTTTTATGTCATTTCGACATGCGCACTAACCAATTTTTCAATTAATTCAGGTCCGAAATGAAAACATTTTTGTATTGTTAAGTCGTGAAGAGATTTCTTGAATTCCATTCGAACTGTTGTTGTTAGAATGTTATAAAATATAATTTAATCTTTAATTTTCCAAGATCATCGAAATATCTGAAAGGAAATGCCGACAAAGGTTAAGAATAATTATTCCATGAAATATTTTTAGGGGATACTGCAGCACTTCAGCCCTAATGGACGAGCCGTAACTGAACTTAATATATGTATGCATTCAAAAGTGAAAAACATTTAATTGCGTAAATTTTATTCACCATGAATAAGCCTCTTTGGCATTTGGCACTTATTGCATATATGTTACGATTTCATGTAATGTCGATCGCATTTAACTCTTTCTTTGATTTATCCAATAATTTTTCTATAGGATAGCGTCGATTTGACAGAACTTTTTCGAAAAAGGTAAGGAATTAAATATTACGTTTTCATAAAAAATTCCAAAGCAAAATATACACTAAATATTTGAATAAACAGGCAAATAAATGGTCTCTAAAGTATTTTTCAGTTACAATAACAAAATTACAGCTTATAACATATCTATGGAATACGAATTTCAGGTTCAGTGCCAATTAGCGTTTAATATGAATTCACATTTCAATTTTTAATAAAAATAAATAATTTTTTAAAAAATTCACACTTCTTGAGTTACTAACAAATAGGGGGAGTTGGGGTAGATTGATGCGCGGGAACAATGATACAGTTAATAAATTCTGATGATTGGAATGGCTGAAGATGCTCACATCTTCTCATATACACTGACGATCCAAAACATTATGACCATTCCCACATTTTTCAATGAACTCGTCTGGATGACGTGTAGGGCACATGGTTAAGTGAGAATGATATTTAACTGCTGCTGGAGAAGGCAAGTAATCATTCTTGCACTTACTTTTGGGAGTAATGGAAAAGGCTGCTGATCTAAGTGAATTTGATACAGACCTTCGTAATGGCCCGAAGACTCGGAACGAGTATCACCGAAACTGCATGACTGGTAGGTTGTTCATGATCTGCCTTTGTTAGTATTCATGCAAAGTGGATAAATGACGGTGGCACCAGCAATAGACGCCAATGTGTTGGTCGTCCACGCGTCATTAAAGAAAAAGGACGTCGGAGACTGTCTCGCTTGGTAAAGAAAATTCTGCCCCGACAGTGGCTCATCTGACAGCTCAATACAATGCAGGTCCAAGCGCAAGTGTTTCGGAACAAACAGTTCAGCGGACACTTTTGGATATGGGACTGTGCAGCAGACGTTTCATTCGTGTGCCTCTGTTGACCAAGCGTCATCGTCAACTACGCCTACAGTGGGCCCGGGAACATCGAGGCTGGACCATGGATGAGTGGAAGAGAGTTGCCTGGTCGGATGAATCCCGATTTCTCATTCATCACGTCGATGAGTACGCCGTCTACCAGGCGAACAGCTGCTCTCCTCTTGTACAGCAGGTCATACACAGGCTGGTGGTGGCGATATTTTGCTTTCGGGGACGTTCTCATGGGCGGATCTGGGACACGTAGTTGTGGTAGAACAGATCATGATAGCTGCGAACTATCTGAACATCATTTTGGATCAGTTTCACCCTTACATGGCGTTTGTCTTCCCAACTGGAAATGGAATCTTCCAGCAGAGCAGCGCCCCATATCACAAGGTTTGGATTGTGTTGGAGTGGTTCGAGGAGCATATTGATGAATTCCACTTAATGTCCTGGCCACCTAACTCGCCGAATCTTAGTCCGATGGAGCACATTTGGGATGTCATGGAGCGACAGCTCAGAGCTCAAACACCACCATGTCCGAATATTTCGACTTTGCGTGACCGCTGCTTAGACATTTGGTACAACCTGTCTCCAGTCATGTATCAAAAAATTGTGGCATCTATGTCCAGGCGAGTTGCAGCTGTTTTGAAGGCAAAGGAGGCGCAACGCGCTATTGAGTAGGTGGTCATAATGCTTTGGCTCTTCAATGTATATGCCACTGTAACCTTTCTCACAGGATATATTTTTAGGACTTATTTAGTCAAAAGTTAATTTACAATTGTATCAAACCGCTAATCTTCTCGTCTAAGTGAATTTTTCTGTAAGTATGTGATGTGTCATTTCTTTAACTAGTTGCGTGAAATGGAATCTATTTCAAAGGTAGAAAAAGCATTTATTTGTTTGAACTATTTAAGTTTTGAGGTTGCTTAGCGTTGTTTTTGAGTGACCACTTGTTTTAAGTGAAAACGGCTCTTGGAGCAGATTAACACAGTTTGACCGCTGGGGAACATTAATACGCGTCTTCTGCGTGTATCAATGTGCCTTAACAGCAGGTACTTTGCAAAACCGTCTTCAGAAATGGAAAAAAACTTAAAAATGAACTATCTAAGAGAAACACGGAATTAAGCATTTGTTTAATCTATGAAAACGGTTCGAATTTCATTGCAAACATGAAAAGTGTTATTGCAAATTAAGTTTAAAATAATATTCACGAATTTATTAAAATTAGAGAGAAAAATTGTACTGAAACTTAGATAATATCATCGAAATGATAATTTTTTGCACTCTCAGATGGTGTGAAAATTATTTTTGAGTATACAGTTTTCGTAAGTCATCAAGAAATAACACAAAATTTTCCCTTGATTTTTAATAAATTAAAATTTCTCAAAAATGCTCCTTTATTACATGCAGAGATAAATTATTTTCAGAGGCATTATTGTTTCATTTTTCGAACCTCATTTAAAATGTTGAATTTTGATTAAAATAAAAGTGTGTTACTTTGTTAAACTTTAAAACTTTGATATGGAATACAAAGTTTATTGAGAAAGCAAATTTTGTTTTGATCCTACACATATTAATCATCATTATTTTCGATATTTTCCGTGTGTATCACTGTACCCCTAGCAGATTGATACAATCCATTTTTAAGAAAAAAGTGCAATAAGTATATTATTATGTGACTTATGAGTAAAACTCGACTGAGATCCTATATTAGATTAGCAAGTCTATAAATATAGTGTATTAGTTTTAAATATTACCTTTTGTAAAATTATTTTTTTAGCTCTCCAAAAAAAAGTCTATCAAAATCCACGCAATCCCACAACTCATAAAAAGTTGCTGAATTAATTAAAACTCAATGCTATAATTGTAATTAGAGTTCTTTAAACGTGCATAATAACGATTTATAACAAATAGATACATAGTTGGCAAACTGTTGAGTGTTAATTTCTAAGAAGCTTTGATCTCGAGGAAGTGGTAAAGAGCGAAGGCTGACACACTTTATATCTAAAATTCGACTTATCTGGCTGTCTTGTTAGGCCAGCAAATGGGAAAATGATATTGTCTAATCTAATTAAAGAGTTGCTGTGGCGTATCTATTGTCCATCTACAAACCTCTTCGAGCTGTTTACTAGCTATCGCCGATAAGCGACGAGAATGAAGCAAAATCTATTTTTCGCATTACCAGTATTATAGGCAGTCTTGAGGAGTTTCTAGAAATAAATGTGTGTTTATTAAATCATTATTGTCATGTGTAAATACCTAGAGTGTCGAACGATAGATCGACGATAATTTAAAAAGATATGAATCGGCGACTATCGAAGATATGAAACAGCGACGATCGACAATATGAATCGGCATTGAAACATAAAATATAATCGGAATTTCATGAAATTTCTTAAATTTATTTAATTGTACTTCTGAGTTGAAGTAAATTAAAGTGCAATAAGAAACTAATTTTTCCCCCAGAAATTTACAGTATGAAGTAAAAATTATACTAAGTTTAAGCTAAAAAAATACTACTACAAGTTTCCCTCTTAAATAAGCCCTACCCCCTCTTAACGTCAGAAGGACGGCAGCTATAGTCATGAGAGTAGTGTCTATGTACATTAAAACGTCTATGCGCTATGCGATGAGACCACTTACAACGCCACCTGGTGGCAAATTTCAGAGTTAGTGTTTCTGTCTCGAAAACAGTACAAAATAGCGGAAAAAATATCAATTACAAAGTTGTAGAGCGTTTTCGATTTGGTACAAAAAGCCACCTTGTGCGCACATTAATACGAAGAACAGAACGCTTAAAATGCACATTTGTTTGTTCTCGATTTCCGAAACTGTGATGTCTCAAAACGGGTTAAACAGAGAAAAACAAATAGTTATCACAAGATATCTTTATTTTTGGTGCTCAAAGCGCTCTCCGTCATCTACAATACAAATTTGAACCCTTGTTTGAATTTCACTTTTGCACACGTTTAGCATGTAGTGGGTGGTATAGCACAAGCAACAGTAATACGTCATCGAAACTCTTGCAATATTGGGAGCAAGATCCATACACCTGCTGTTTGAGTTATTGCTATAGGGAAAAGTATAATGGGGTCATTTTTTGGCCGCAAAATAACATTTTCTCCTTTTGTCCATGTCTTGTGACATCACAATTTCGGAAGATGTGGACAAACAAATGTGCATTTTAAGTTTTATGCTCTTGTTATTAATGTGCACAAGGTGTCGATAACGCTCTACAACTTTGTAATTGACATTTGCCCTCTATTTTGTACCGTGTTCGAGATAGGAACGCTAATTCCGGAGTTTGCAACTAGATGGCTCTGTTAGTTGAATCACATAGCGTTTACTATACTTAGACACTACTTTAATGACTATAGAGGACGTCCTTCTGTAGTTAAGAGGAGGTTGGTTGGTTGAGGTTTAATGGCGCAAGAGCCATGTTTGGCTAAACTGCGCCAAACGTATGGTAGATAAGCAGGATCACGGTAATAAAATATATGGTGTTATATTAAAAGAGGTAGATAAAATTATAAAATGAATTTGAAATTCATAGTTGCATATGAAAAGATAAAATCATGTTACCAAAAATGGATAAATGAACGATGAAAAGAGGTAAAAAGTGGAAGTTTTAAAATATATCAGCTGCAAATATGTCTAAAATATCACATGGTGGGCAAAGACCAAATAAAATTCCAAGGACGAAATCCATATAGATAAAATGTTTAAAATATTAAGGAACAAAACAAGTAAGTTTAAAGAAAACAATTCAAGGTATGTCGTTTGTTTTCAAAATATTATTTAAAAAAAAGCAAACAAAATACAAAACAGAGAAGCAATAATGCTACCAGTTTTTGAATTTGTTTGCCTTCCCAGGTTTGGAAGAGGGTGGAGGACTGATAACTGCCGGTGAGTCTTCCAAGTCCTCTGACATCTTATACTCTATAGCATCCTCTTCTGATAAAGAGAACGAGCTCATCTCGGAGTCTGCATCAGATTCCCGAGATTGTAGAAGTATTTTTTCCAACGGAAGGAGAACAGCCATTGGTAGAAGCTCAGTGTCTACAGAAGTAGGTTTAGTCGTTGCAAAAGGTTTCAATGCAGATTGTTGGATAGAGATGTTATCTTTTGTTGGTATAGAGTTCGGAACTGCACGGTAAGAGGTGGTATAAAATTTTGCGATCTTTTCTGCTTTGGTGATGGTATTATTTGTTTTAGTAGGAGAGTTCTTTTCCAAACTTTTTTGGATTGTAATAAGTTTAAAATCAGTGACGTCCGGCAAAGCCAAAGCTTCTTCACTGACCAGAGCAACAGATGGAGAGGATGGAATTTTCAAGTTGGTTATTGAAGGAGATGCTTTTGTAGAATCAGATGGTTTAGAACTAAGAACAGCAGAGCCATCTGGATTTTTTTGGACGGATGGTGCAGAAAATGAATTTTTTGCTACAGAAACGTAACTATTTCCGGGCGTAGGTGTCATAGATTTTACAAGTTTCCGGGCTTCGCGATAGGATATTTGCTTTTAAATTTTTGTGGCGACTATTTCTTTTTCTAACTTCCAAGCTGAACAGTTTCGAGAAAAGGAGGTGTGTGCGTTTTTGCAGTTGACGCATTTCTCAGCAGCGGTGCATTCAGAACTGTCGTGGCCCACTTCTGCACAACGGGCGCAGGTCAGTGTCTCGCGGCAAGAAGTTTTCGAATGTCCGAAACGTTGGCACTTGAAACAGCGGAGTGGGTTGGGTATATATGCCCTAACAGAAAGGCGCATATATCCTGTTTTAATCTGTTCTGGTAGTTTGGTGGAGTCAAAAGTTAGTATTAAGTGCTTTGTATTTAGGAGCTGGCCATCCCTCCGTATTGATATACGACGTACATGGCTCACCCCCTGACCTTGCAATTCTTTAAGGATTTCTTCTGTTGCAACATTGAGAAATTCTGCGCAGGTGATAACTCCCTTGGAGGAATTCAGAGATGCATGTGGAGAGACAGATATTGGAATATTAGAAATTTTTTTAAGTTTCACTATTTGTTGAGATTGTTTCCGAGAGTGGACTTCTACCAGCAAGTGGCCAGATCGAAGCTTTTCAGTGGAATTTACCTCACCGACAGTTTCGTTAATGGCTTTTTCAACTAAGAACGGTGATACAGTGTAAAAGGTTTCATTAGAAGTAGAGTTTCTTTTAATCATGAAAAAAGGTTGGAAAATTTGATACTTTTGAAAAATTTGATGCAATTTGTTGCCCACTTAAGGGACCAGATTTGTGTTTGCCCATACGACAATGGTGGATATTCAGGCCCGACGGCACCGCCCACCATGGAGCCCAACAAGGGAAGGCATCCACCGGCTCTGGAGATTTCCAGCCTCAGCGCTTACCTTGGTGCTAGCCGGAACCTATACGCTCAGAGTCACCCCCGGGGATAGTGACCACCCTTAACGCCAAGCCCAAGGAGTGACCCCTTCGCTTGATCCCCTTGACCAGACCAGCCAAGTGGCTGGAATATCGGACGATTGATACACCGGGGACCGAAATGTTCCTCCCGTCTAATGGGTCGCCACGCATGGGTAATTTACTGTCCATGAGAAGCAAGAAGCAAACAGAGCGGCGACAGCTTCTCATGGAGAGCTCCCCCTCGAGGGAAAGAAGAAAATAGAAAAAACTCAAGGGGAGACAAAAACGGAAGGAGAAATAGACACTAGGGTACCTCGGGGTCGTGAAACCCGTCAACCTGGAGATGTGCCCCTGAGGGGAGTTAAGAGGAGGTGGCCCTTATTTCAGTGGGAACTCTGTATATTTCAAAGTAGAAATATCTAGTATTTTTTAAAAACTTCTTCAATAATGTAGTAAAATACACATTTATTTTTAGGGAGAAATGAAAAAAATTGTAAATTTGCCAAGCAAAACTAAATTTATTGTTACTGAACACTTTAACATTAATTTTATTTTATGTTTTAAAATACAACATTTATTTTCCTATACATATTGTTAAAACTCATTCACTGGGAGTTTATTCTAACCTATACAGTAAACAATATCTCATTCTCAACTGAATACTTGAAGAATTGCTGCAAAAATGGTAAGAGAAATGCAACCAGCCAAAGTGAAGTGCTCATATTTTACTATTTACTTTCGTGACTCAGTTTTTGACATTTTTGACAAGAGTATATTTTATGTCGGACTCTTTAGCTGGGAAACAAATTGCTGGAGTTAGTCTCTTATTGTAAATTTCGTGTAGAAATTCGGAAAGAATAGGTTGTTTTAAGTTCGCAAACATAACTTAGTAATAAGATGAAATTTCCAGCATGCGTTTCTCCTTTAATTTTATGTTTAGGAAACATTGAACATTATGTATATGCTCTCAGTAATTAATCGTCTTTAACAAAAGGGTAGAATAAAACTCTCCTCATTGAATATATTCTGTTTATTTTATTGGTATTGTGATTTATTTCAGCATATTATGAAGAAAAGGTTAGCCTTCATTATCAAGAACAATATGATTATTCGACGTCTTCCACAGCACAAACACTAAAACAAACACTCACAAACGTTACATCACTGACTTACGAATTCCATATTCATTCATCATTATTCTTTTCCGTTGCTAGGCAACGTTAGCAAAAGACAAATATATTGTCGCCACCTATTTTTATAACCTTTAGAAAAGAATTAATGCAAAACGATTTTTTAATTAATTTCTTGTACAGCCAAGCGATATTTTTTAATTAATTTCTTTTTCAGCCAAACGATATTTTTAAATTAATTTCTTTTGTGACCAAACGATTTTTTTATCTAATTAATTTCTTTTCTTTAAATATTTAATAATTCTACAAATATGTATTTTTTTATTCGTTACGAATACGACAATATTGATTCCAACGGATAAAATCTAAATAATGGTATACAGTTTATTAATTATTATACTCAATTTTATACATTATTACAGCACTATTGGTAAAATATTTATGGCTTCGCTAGAGCTCAAAAATTTTGATGTAAAGAATTTACCTTCTTTTGCGCCATAACATATAAATTATGACGGAAGATTTTAATTTTAGTTTTAATCTTTTAGAAACGGTACTAATTGACGGTA
Source organism: Araneus ventricosus (assembly GCA_013235015.1). Taxonomy (NCBI): domain Eukaryota; kingdom Metazoa; phylum Arthropoda; class Arachnida; order Araneae; family Araneidae; genus Araneus; species Araneus ventricosus. The sequence goes on from BGPR01000418.1 coordinate 168,370, forward strand.
ATTATGACGGAAGATTTTAATTTTAGTTTTAATCTTTTAGAAACGGTACTAATTGCTCGAAATATTACATCTATTAATATTAAAAAGGGCTGCTTATTTATCTTAATTAAAACAAAATTATGTTTTTCTCAAGCTACATGGTAAATATTTCATATAATACAATGTGACACAAAAAAATTGAATGAATATTTCACTGAATAGTCTGTCACAGCTAGTATAATTATTCTAGAATTTTTCATTTTTAATTATTTGGTAAAATATATTTATTTAATATTTGAAGTAATCTAAAAGATTTCAGACAAACACAATGTTTATGCTGAAGATCGTATAAAACCTAAGTCTGTTTTGCATAGGAGCATGGAATATGATGATAATTAAATGTTACAAATCCGATAGGTCGTATAATTAGGAGGTTAAATTAATTGGTAATTCAAGGGGTTAAAGATTCACGAGACTGTTATATTTGCAAACAATTCATTCCGAATTTCTTAATTAACCCTCTGAGCGTTTCACACGTATTTCTACGTCGACCTTGGACTATCCCATAAGCGGATAACACGCATTTCAACGTGTGGTCAGAGACACGCCGAAAGCGGTCAGCCCGGAAATATACGTCTCTTGTGAACTGTCTCTAAAGAGCGATAAACGCATTTTTCCGAATTTCTTCCCCCTTCCGTGGTTTGACATTTTCATTGATTAGCTGGGTAGGGTAGCGGTCGACACAATGAGTGCTGATAAGAATGTAGTTACTGCAAATTAGAGATACCACAGGATCCAAGACCCCACACCCCTTTGGCATGGGGCATTTTAACGCTATCTGCATTGAGGTCTTCTTTCAGAAAGAAGGTCAGTTTTGGATTTTTTTTTTCTAGTTGTGTGTGTCCGAATTTTGATTCTGTATAAGTCCGGTTTAATATTTGTCAGCCTGGATTGAAATTGTATTATGTTTCAAGTGTTTTCCCTGTAATACACTGTAATGTTATATAAGATTTTATTTCAATGCATCAATGTTTTAATCGAATTGTTAAGTAAAATAGATTTTGTTGCCCAATCTCTTTCAATACCCCATTCAAGCATAGAAAAATTTGAGAAGCCGGGGGTGATAAGAAAAGAGGGGGGTTGTTTATTTCGTTATATAACATTGAATTGAAAAAAAAATAACTAAGGTTTAGGTGTGATTTTTTAAAACTATAGCAGTTTTTTTTCTAGATGAGTTTTCTATATTACACTACTTAGAATTTCTTTTAAATTCATCAAAATGAAATAAATTCTAAAAAAAAAACAATTATTTTTTCAAATAATTATTATTCAATTTATTTTTTGCTCACTTTGAACAAACATTGAAACAAATGTTAAAGAAAAGGGATGAAAATTTTATTTTTTATGTTTTAAAATATTGTATTTTTGTTAGAGAAAATTTTGGTTTACATGGAAACGTAAAGCATAATATCAACTAAATTTAACGTTTCAATGATCTTAACAGACTTTTAGTTATCTTATTAAGAGTCTGATAACATCTGCAGTTTAAGTTTATTTCAATAGTCAGTGAAAATGTTTACTTCTTTTTTAAAATGTAAGAACACAAAACCATTTCTAAGAAAATATCAATGCTTACTTCAATGATACTGTATTTATGCACTAGTTCCTTGAGCGTTATAGTTTTGCTGATATGCATTCTTCATTAAGTGATCAAATCTAAATGCCTGAGTTACATTGCTTTTGGTAGCTCTTATGCCAATTGCGAGCTGAATTTTAATAGATGCTATGAGACAAGAATCCACTAATATGTGTTACAAACCTATGATGCATCTCGACACGTTATTAACGAGTTTGAAGACAGTACTTCTAATAATAATAGTAGTCTCAGGCATTGGATTATTTCCAAACTCCACCGTCACATGCTAGACAGTGTGTTTTATCACAATATATTGTGTGTGTGCTGTGATTTGTAAAGTATAATTTTTTTAAATAAAATTCTGATTTATATACAGGTTTTTATTTTCATTCTGAACTTTAATGGATAATAATGAGACTCTTATTTATTTTCCAAGCTGTATGATATATTTGAATTAGATCTATAATTTTATTTTTTAAGAAAAACAGTAAAGTGTAAGTTTTATGTTAGTTAAATTTCCTTTATATTTGGTATGAAAAGGCCCAAAAATGTTTTTGAATATCACACCGATAACGTCCAAGACATTTATATATTGTGAAAAAGCACCTGATTAATTTCGAATAGGTGTTAAATTTTTCTCCTTATGCTTTGATTTTGAGAAAGTTTGCAAAAAATTGTCTGTAGAAAAAAAAATTCAATAACACTTTACTTCGTAGCTAGCGCATTTTCGTAAAATTGATAGAAAAAAAGTTTGATCGTTTTTACTTTTTAGTACACGAAGTATACAAAGAGAAAGTATTATAATCGTCGATCGAAAATTTCAACACGAGATTTTGATTAATTTCCACGTTTTAGACCTCCCTGAGTCCGAAGAACACAATTTTGTAATTTTGTTTGTGAACACGGTAACTCAAAAACGGTTAAAGCTAGAAAGGCGAAATCTGGTGTATGGACTTTATACAAAATTAGTATATATCAATCAATTTTTGGATAAAGTCCGTAAACGGGAAATTTGTCTGTTAGGGTTCATATGAACACGATAACTCAAAACTCAACAGCTAGATATATAAAATTTGGTACACAGTTTCAAAAATTAGGAATGTAAGCCCGTATTAAGTTTTGGACGAAATCCCTCGACGCGTTAACTGCCTGTTGGTTTCTGTAATCGCATGCTTGTGAACACGATAATTCCTAAACGCAACGACTTAGATAAATGAAATTTGGTATGTGGTCTTTTAACCCTAATTGTCCAATTTTCGTTTCAATCGGGTAAAAAAAACTTTAATGCCCCTGAAACTCAATATGCCATTACATTTCGATAAAAAAAAACTGTAAATAAAGAATTAAAGGGGCCGTTCAAATATTACGTAAGCATTTTTTGGTATTTTTTGACCCCCTCCCCCCCCTTGTCAGCAAAAATAAGCAAATCGCAAACCCCCCTCTTATAATTACGTAAGCAAACTGCACCTCCCCGTTCTTTTTTTTTACAAAACGTATAACAATAATAATCTAATTTTAAAAATTTTAGGATTTAATTCAAATAAAACCAGCGGGAGTGACCTCCCCTAAACTTTCTCGTATACTTCTCAAACATTTGTCATTTCCCTTCCCCCTGCGTGGATAAAAAAATCGAACCTACTGTAACCCAGAATTCAATGACTATCAGAAGGATTTCATTGTAGATTATAGTGATAGTAAAATATTTAGGTGAAAAATCATATTGAAAGAGATGCGTATGTATTAAAAGTTAGCAATATTTATTTTCTATCAAACTGTAGCCAATGCACAAGCTCCGTGTGCAGAGGAGAAAACAGGAGAAGACCTCGTTCGTTAGCTTGCGCATGCGCAGAGATTGCTTCCAGTACGCAAGTAAAACAGGGGAAAAGTGATGTAATCCTTCCGCGTGCACAGAGATTGCAACCAGTACGCATGCGTATGGAGAATCGGATTAGAAAAATTAATTATGCAATTTGAACGCCTTTTTCGTTACCGATTCAAACGAAATTTGGGCACAGACCTATAATTAATATAAGCAAACGTCATACCAATTTTTATTTATCTAAGCCAAAGGGTTTAGGAGATGTAATTTTTACAAGTACGCGATTATACAGACCGACAGACAGTCAACCCTTTGACGGATTTGGCCCACAATTTAATACGGACCTACATTCATGATGATAAAACTGTGTACCAAATTTTATTCATCTAGCTATTCAAGTTTTTCAGTTATAGTGTTCACATGACCGCGGACAGACAGACTTCCCGTGGACGGATTTTGTCCAAAATTTGACAGAAACCTAAAACTTATGTTTAAAGACCACATACTAAATTTCATCCCTGTAGCTCTAATAGTTTTCGAGTTATCGTGTTCACAGACACACAGACAGACATAATTCCAAAATTGTCTTTTTCGGACTCAGGGAGGTCGAAAACATGGAGATTCGTCAAAATCTCGAGTTCGAATTTTTTGACGATTACAATTTTCTCTTTGTATACTTCGTGTACGAGAAAGTAAAAACTCTAACTCGGCTTAAAATGAAAAAAAAAAAAAAAAAATGTAAGTTTAATTTCCTTACAATTTCAAGTTTAAGCTTACAAAAATCAATTTTCTTTTGCCAAATTTATCTTTTTTTCAAATTTAATTTTTTTAAATTAAATTATTTGTGCAAGTTACAAGAGATTTTCGGAAATAAAGTGATTTTAATATCTTACGTAAGCATCACTCATACTCCCCTTCCTCCCTTGTCAGCAAAAATAAGCAAATCGCATATCCCCTCCCCCCCCTTGGGTGTTTACGTAATATTTGAACGTCCCCAAATTTAATTTTGAAAAATTTGCGACTGGGTACTCTAGTACCTGGACAATAGTATCAAAGTTTCAAATTTCAGGTGAATTAAATTTCCGTTTATTATAATAGAAGATAATCTCTTGCGTGCTAAATAACGGTATATGTATACGTTATTTCTTCTAACATTTAGTCTAAACGTAAACTTTATTTTGAGAATTATTAACTCGTGCTCTTAACAAGCATATAGTACAAGTTTCAGTAAAAAAGGTTTGTAGTATTAGTTAATTTAAAACATTCTTCAGGGGATAAGAAGGTTATTTCTAATCCTTCATATATATTAATTATTACAGGCGGTTTTATAGAATACAGATTATTATGCGACTATCCATATAATAAGTGTTTATGTGCATACAAAACGGATTAATCCAGTTCAGCGCTGTTTATATTTGTGATCGGCTCTAAATTTTCTACCTTTTACCGAATACTAAATCAAGAAACAATATGAAAAGTTTTATAGTGCCAACAGAGATTAGTAATATATATATATATATATATATATATATAAATGGCATTGTTGTTGATCTTTAAAATTAGGGAAATTATTTTTACATTCGTAGACTAATATACTGACGTGTAGACTGAAAATAAATTGAAGTCAAGAATATAAAAAAGACAACTAATAATATGAAGTACAGCCAATATCTAAAATACAACTATTAATAAACAACAAATAAATTGAAGTCACAGACATCTAAAGAATATCAGCTTTCATGCAACTTCAATGATGTTCATATATTTAGAAACTCACACCATAAAAAATAAGTAATATAGCTTTCATTTTTTTGGCCCAACGGTCTGGCATTTGTCTGGTCTAACGGCGTTTATTTTTGTCATCTGGTGTTATGGACACGGGTAATATGCAGAATGAGGGCATCTTGAAGACATTCATTCACGCCACAGATGGGATCTTCCGAAAGCAATAAACCTAGGGCCAGATAAATACCCCAGAATTCCCTTGGCACTGTAGTTTGAATAGGTTCCAAGCTGAATAGAACAGATTCTTGCGGTTATCACCTCCATGGGGGGTGCTGATCGTTCCTAGTTCAGAGGGGGGGAAGAGACTCGATCTGCAGCGCTTTCGGAACATTTTCTGTTGGGAGGAAGGCACACTTTTAAAACAGATAAAGGTTCTTCAATCGCTCGCTTTTGGAATCGCTTTACAAAGAAGACCGAACCACTCAGAGGGTTAATTTCGCTATTTTTCTTTTTATAATTATGCAAGTGAAACACACTTTTTAATTAAATTTGGTGAAAATTTGTAGAAAGTAAATGTGTCTTATTTTCATCAATAAAGTGCATTCAAGTAAAGTCTTTCTGCTCCGTAATTTATCAGAAATATGGTAAAAAATCAAAATTATAGTCAGAATTTAATAAACATTTCGGGCATAGTATCCATTGAGAATCATTAAATAGTGCAACGAAGTAGAAGGAAATAATTAACGAAGGAATTCCCTAGAATTATGACCTTTTGAATGAATGCCTTTACAGAAACTTGTCTGGTGTTTACGCAAACATAAAAGGAGAAACAAACATCTTTGCTAACCATCAAAAGAGACGTATTACATTCATTAACAACAAATTGGATTATTGTTGAAGTGAAAGACTTGATACATTTTTCAACATAAGGATAAACTGCGGCGACTTGATCCTAGATGTTTTACTGCTGAAGTGAAAGATTTGATACATTTTTCAACATAGGGAAAACTGGGGCGACTTAATCCTAAATGTTTTTATCAAATTGTAAGACTAAAGGTGATTTATTAGCGCCATATCTATTTGGTCTTTTGCCAAATTGTGTATTACAAAAGGATTTCCATTCCAATCTAAAAAGTCATAGTAAGGATGGTATGCGAATGTGTTTTCAGAGCTCCAAAACTTCCTTTTTTCATTCTTCTGTGGAATTAAACTTAACTCTTAAAATATGATGAATTAAAATATTTCTAAATTTTGGCGTACATCAAGTTACAATTTAACCCTTTGCGGACAGGTTACTTTTTAGAACACTGAGATCAC
>BGPR01000418.1:174855-207643 GCA_013235015.1 Araneus ventricosus
AGGTTACTTTTTAGAACACTGAGATCACTTTATGCGCTATCTCGTTCCTTCCAAATCTGCGCTTATCTAATTACTTATAACTTTTCTTTGTATGGTATAATAAGTTTAGAGGTTGAATGGATGGATTATATAAACATTTCTGTTCGATTTTGAGTCTCTATATTGTTCTCCAAATCAGTCTCAGAATCAGTTTTTAGATCACTGTACTCAGTCATTTCTCCACCGAGATGTAATGCATCAGATTCGCCCTCAGCTGCTATTTTCTTGCTTAATTCTTCAAAAACAGCCGAATATTGCTCTGTAGGGATAATTTCCCGCCGTTTCGTGACAGCCGCGTTGGGTTATGGAGAGCACTTCATGCACTTTCAAGTCCGATCAGACCGAACTGACTGATTCATTCTCAGTGGAAACTATCGGAACAAGTAGAGGAATGTTAAAACAAGGTTAGATTGAAGCGAGCTGTCTACCTTCGATAGTTTTGATTCAGCTTATGATAAATACCCACTGGCGCACTCTATACGCCGTACATGTCCGCAAAGGGTTAATATACGATGGTATGAAGGAATATATTAATTCTGAGTGATTTGATTTTTAGGTTGAATTGAAAAAAGTCAAGTTATGGAGAATCCAGCCTAGCAGTTATGGAGACCTGGCCCTACTTAAAAAAAATCACATAAGACGAGAATTTACATAGGTACATATTGTTACAAACATGGAAAGCAGCTTCCCAGCAATGCGAGTCTGATGGTTGGGAAGAGAGTTTTACATGGTTAAGCATGGAGTGACCTCAGCGACAGTTATGGCACCTGACCTTGGCGACAATTTTGGCGATTTGGCGTAAAATTTGGCGATCTTGGCGACAAATATATGATTCCCGAAAATGCAACCCTTTTCTCGATATTTCTATTAGCAAGGGGAATACACGAGAAAACACCATGTGACGTCACGGCCTGTCGGAGAGAATATTTAAGGACGGCGCTTAGATCAGAGGAGCGTCTTTGATCGACTGGTTACTTTGCTTTGAAGCGCGAACGTCTTCGGAGTTCTATCCGCTGTGTGAGCTAATCAGCTGGCGAGCTGAGCTGTTATTGTTGTTACTAGTTATTTGCTGACTGTTTGTGTTGTTAGATATCAAAGTGCTGAACTGTCATTACCTGTGAATTGTTGTCTATTTACATTGGTAATCTGTGCAAGAACTATTGTTTCCTGTACTTGTGCTACGTGTTTTCCTGCATATTTGTAAATAAACCTTCATTCTCCATTATTCTGCGTGTTGGACTGTTTCACCATACACCCATAGTAAGACATTTCGCAACAATATAGTTATTTTCAGCAGCTTCGTAGTTCGTAGCCGACTGAAATATAGCGTGTGGTTGTATATCTGCTGTGGAGGAGTTTTACATCAATATAGAGAATACAATCAAGTTGTATGGTTGCCCTAGAATCTCTTCGCCTTGATTGTCGACGTAATTAATAGCGTTTCAAGTAGTTGAGTTTTATATAAGAAAATGTTTTAAACTTTTTTGAATAGCTATTAAAAGAATACATATTTTAAACAGGAGTTGTCCTTAAGGTCCTTACAGTCAAATCTCTCTGTCCTCAGGGAGACTAAGCCTTTGGTCATTTCAAGAAATATCTTAACCTTATGCTTAAAGCAGCTACCAATTTAATATGATAACATTTCTTATTCTTAAAAACTAACTCTTATATGACTAACTCTTACATATTTTTATTAATTTGTCTAAATGGTTTGATTCCCTATGCTTCCCGTCTTGTCCTCCTTTTGTTTTGTCTTTTCGAATACAGATGGCGCATGGTTCTAGCTTTCCTTTAAAAAAAGGGGGATGATTGCTTATTTGGGCGGGAAAATAGGGCCTGGAAAATAGGGCTGGAAAATAGGGCAATCGCCTGGTGGAAGGAAGATCTCACTGGCGGAAGTCATCGAATTCTTAGCGAACCCTCACGAGTTGGGCGGACCTTGTTCCTGGGAAAACGAGGATTTAAGCTGCGGCGGGGAAGAAAAGGAGGGGAGTTGATTTTCGATCGGCGATCACCTTCTGATCGGATTCCGATCATAGAATCGTTATTCCAGTACTGGATCTTCGGATTGGTTTTAAAAGTAACTGGGTCCCGTGCGACCAGTTGTGTAACTGAGACAACCATCGTTAAGAAGCTGTACGCTTCTGTTTAACTTTTTCATGAGAGCATAGCTCTCGTATCTGAACTGTTCGAGTTTTTATTCGAGATGAGCGGATGCTCATGAGGACTTGTCGAACTTTCGATAGATTTTAAGTAGAGTCGTTGCTCTGAGTGATTGTCATTTCTACCTGCAGAGGCTGTCTCAACACCATACTGTAACTGCACTCACGTCTATGACTGCATATAAATTCATTACCTATTTTGTAGTCCATAATAACCAAGATCCTTCGATTAACTTTAAAATAAAATGTATTAGAGTGATACTAGTCTAGCTGTTGATTTACGCTACCCTAAGTCTCTACACGTCACAATGGAGAGAATGTTTGCCTGAAACATAGAAGGTGAAAACGAATTTATTGAAAGAATCTAAATTAATGAGCAAAAATATTACTAATCTTATCTGTTACTCATCTCTACGACTTTGAAACGCATATTCTGACCTTGGTTGATTTTTACAACACTAGACGGCGCCACGAGAGCTATGGTGACGCTAAAACTCAAATAGATTAATTTATCCCCATCTCGTGTATTCCCGCGTGGCGTTTTGGTCAGCGTTCCTGCCTGCCATCTATTCAAGTAGGAGTAAAAGTTTTGAATTATTGACTTTACGCCTTTTTTGCCCAAATTTCTGTTAACATATTTAAATCTAAAATTTTAATTGCAACTTTCAGAACATTTAAATCACATTGCAGAAAAGGAAAATAAGAACTTTGCGTGAAACGAGTTAATCGCAAAGAAAAGGATTAACAGCAAAGGAATGTATTAACGCTTTCACGATGTTCTAATCTTAATATTTATGAATTTAGAAGATTTCTACATTGTGATGTATTTCGGTATAACATGAGGAATCGTGGAGCCTTCTTTATCAAAAATAATATGTTGACTGGACTTCTTCCACAGCACAAACATGTAAAACAAACACAGACACTTACATCACTCACTGACATAGAATTCCATATTCAATCATAATTATTATTTTCTGTTGCTAGGCGACGTTAGCAAAAGCCAAATATATCAATGCTACTCTATTAGGTAGATTCCTTACAGGAACTCTACCTATTGCAATGGTTCTCATGACACGACTTTCGGAAAATTTCTGCAGATCTTCACCGATCATGACCCCTAGAACCCAAAACCACCCTTCGTTAAAAAGTTTATATATATATATATATATATATAACGCTTTTTCCCATGTTATCTTGTGAACACGATAACTGGAGTAATTTTGATGTAAATTTAACCAGCTTGGGGTATGTTGTAAGGATAGTGAAAATCTCGGTCGAGTTCGTAGATGGGCTATCCAGCTCAAAGGGGGTGGAAATGGTGGGGGGTGGGAATTTTCATTTTCCCATAATTCCCTTACGATTCAAGATAGAAAGAAAATTCAATTTAGGCGAATTATTGCCTTATCACAACAAACAACTTTTGTATTGAAACTTTTTTGATAGCCACAATTTCTTAGAAGTTATGAGCTAAAAAGCCATTTTCAATCCCCTCCTCAACTTATCATTTCCCCATAGCTCTGTTACGACTAAAGATAGAAAAAAATTTTCAATTAAGCGAATTATCACCTTATGATAACGAACAACTTTTAGTATAAAAAGTTTTATTTTATCTTCCCCTTTTATATATATATTCCACTTTCGGCTTTTTCTTACCGCAGATTGTTTTCTTGACATTTTGTTTTTTGAATGTTTATTTTGTATATGTTGCTTTTACATTTCTGCTATGTTTGTTTCGTATTTGTTATATATATATATATATATATATACGTATACATATATATATTTTTCGATTCAGGTGGTGCTTTCAAATTTTGTGGACAATTATAGAGACACCGGAGGCGAATGTTGAGCGCCGAGTGCTTAGGATCATTATCTTGATAAAAAAACAAAGTTGTTTACAATACCCCCATTTTGGGCTGATAATTTTAAATTGTCTCTTAAAATATTTAAATAAAGAGCATGATTCATTATGCCATCAATAAATACCAAATTGCCTAGTCCTGATGCTGACATGCACCTCATTCAAGGACACCTCCACCGCCATACTTAATTGTTCCATCTAAGTTCTTGGGATCAAGTTCCTCATTTTTTCTTCTCCATACCATTATACGTTCATTGGAACCAAAAATGTTAAATTTGCTTTCATCTGCAAATAAGACATTATTCCAATGCGCTTTGGGTGATTTAGCATTGATTTTGGGAAGGAAAGCCTAAGCTTTCTGTTTCTCGCACTAACAAAAAAATTTTCTACGGGCAGAACGCCCATTTAATCCAGCTGCTTGAGAACTCGTCGAACAGTTTCAGGTGAAATTGAAGTAGATTTTTTTTCATTAAATTCTGCAGAAACTTTTAAAGCACTCAAAATTGGATTTTTCACAAATTTTCTAATTATAAATCTCTGATCACGTTTTGTTAACTTTGCCGTTCAAACTTTTCTTAGCTTGATTGCTACCCAATTTTCTTCTTTAAATCGTTTTAGCACATACTGCACTGTAGAATGGGATAAATTAACTAATTTAGAGATATTCCGAACTGATTTACCACTACTAATTTTTATTATGATTTTCTTCTTTTTTTAATTATCTTATTATTATTTTATCTTTTTTTTCTTCTCACTTTTCTCTCTCTCTCTTTTCCTTTTATTACTCTTTGGAACAGCATCATTAAGTTAGAGATATTGCGTTATGTCACTTTCTTTACAGCACAGATATGGAATTGGGATTATAGGTCTTCGACCCAGGCTCTCCTTACAAAAAGCTATTATCGGTGGCTAACCATAACTATGTACACCAGGGATGCGAGAACCCATTTACTTCTCCTGCGACTTCTCATCCACCAACTCTTGGTGTCTCCCAGTGGTGGGATTACCACTATTAAAAGAGAAATGGTGAATTTAATTAAAACTAATTATAACTTAAGTAAACTGTTATCTTCTTAGTATTAAATATTAAAACTAATACAATGAGAAGGATTTTTAATCTGCATTTAGTTCCAGAAGGAGTTTCTGTACAGTAATGTAACAAACCATTGTAAAGTTTGATGTTTTTGATAATTAAATAAATTTAAAGATATATATATATATATATATATATATATATATATATATATATATATATATATATATATATATATATATATATATATATATATATATATATATATATATATATATATATCCATTATATCTTCCATTTTTATTTGTCTTGTGCTTTTAGAGGGGATGACGGCAATTTTTAACGGATTTCGTTTGTCGTTAGCAGAAAAACGCACAAATTAATATCATGAGCGAGCTTCCCTCCTTGACGAGCGGCCCGCTATGATATTTTCAATTTTATTTTGGTTTTTGTCTATTTTTGCCATTGTGTCTTGTGTTTTTGTCTTGTGTTTCTAAGTTTGTTTTGATATATATATATGTATATATATATCAAAAATTAAATTACTACACAAGTACAAGAAAAACCATATTAAAAAGAGAGATAGTGACAAAAAATTTTACGTTTATTCGTATGTCGCTAGCAGAAAAAAGCACTTATTAATATCATAGGTGGGCTTCGCTTCCTATGATCGAGTCGAGCGGCTTGCCATGATATTTTTCAAATTATCAAATTTTTGTCTTTTGTTTCTTATGTTATGATATATATATATATCAAAACCAATATATAAACATAAGATAAAAACTCAAAAACAGTAAAAAAGGACAAAATGGCTAAATAGACAAAAACCAGAAAAAACCAAAAAAATGAAAAATATCATAGCGGGCCGCTCGTCAGGAAGCGAAGCTCGCTCATGATATTAATTTGTGCTTTTTTCTGCTGACGACAAACGAAATCCGTTAAAAATTGCCGTCCTCCCTTCTAAAAGCACAAAACAAACGAAAATGGAAGATTTCTTGAATAAAAAATATAAATACAGTTAAGAAGATTTAAAAAGAATCAAATACAAAAATCCGAATACAAATACAAAAAATCCGAATACAAATACAAAAAATCCGAATACAAAAATACCTAGAATAAAATAAAAAACAGCCGTAACATAAAAAATAATAAAATAAAGCGAAATATGCTTACCATGGCCAGGGAAACGCTACCGCTTATATATATATATATATATATATATATATATATATATATATATATATATATATATATATATATATATATATATATATATATATATATATATATCCTTTTTAATAGACATTTTTAACTATTTTCTAATATTTTCTAGATAACTAAATGAATTACAATTTTTAATATAGTTTTGAGAATTTTAATATAGGTATCTTACTAATTCATGATATCAAAAATTAATTATATTATTTATTCAATTATGCTGATTCATGGTAAGATTTTTGGTTGTGGCAACATGTGATGTCAATATGCATAGCGGGCTATATTGAAAGAGATGAATTCTGGTAAGTTTAAGAGGAGACACAGATTAGTTTATGTTTAATGTAAAGTATGGGTAATTTATTGAATTATATATTTACTGTCTTTAGTGCAATATCTTAGTGCAATATAATGATATTTACATATTTTATCATGAATTTTAGTCGTTTCTATATAGTCATGCTCTATAGTTAGGGTTAGTATAAGACTTTTCTTTCTAAATTCTTTCATTTTAGGGTAAATTACCCTGTCTGTTTTTTCAACAACAATAGTAACAGGGATGGTTTGTACAGCAAAATTAATTTAACCTTGCTAAAGATTGTCCACAGCCAATCTGCTATTTTAATTGTTGAAAACTCCATTTACTTGGATTGCCTATTTCATTATTTTTAATAACAACAGTGTTCTTTCATTTGTTGACATATAATGTTTAAACTTGATTTTGTTTATGGTATCATTATTAATTTCAATTTATTAGATTTTATTTAAAATTGATGTATTGTTCAAATAATGACTTTTTGATATAGGATTTAATTCTTGTTTACTTTATTTCTGTATGATTATATACTAGTTTTATTTGGATTTATATATATATATATATATTAAGGAAAGCAGGAAGTATTAATACTTCATAACGAAATCAAAATGGTTTTGAATAATGAAAAGGATAACTATCTTTATTTTTATATAATCAAGATTCAAATATTCCTCTTCTAATAGTAAAACATTCATGCTCCATCATAAACTTCTTTTGAAGCTTCAGAATATCGCAATGTAATTCCATGGAAGTATTTTCTAAAGAAAGAAAGGAAAAAAAAATTATACTTTAAACCGAAAATGGAATTCAGCCTTAATAGACGATTTAATTCCTTTTGTTGGAAATGTTCAACTAACTTAAAGGAACTTCAAACTTTTTTATTTACGGGAACGAAATCTTTCATCTGGGGAAGGAAGTTAATTTGCTACCAGTTTATTTTCGACTGAATTAAGACACGTTATTCTTTATTAAGAAAAGTTGTGCCGCTATTACACAGTTTAATCTTATCAATAAGTCTTCTATCACGAGCAAAAATTATGAAATACTTTGATTACGGTGTCTGAAAATAGGCTTATGTATATTCATAAATATTTTCTTAGCTATTAAAGTCTCCTTATCACAATTTTATGATTTCAATTTTGGAAAAGCTTTAAAACATATTCCAGAAAAATAGATGATGCATCCTTTCGCAAAAGAAATAAAAAGTGGTTCCATTTAAACGTAAAGAAAATGAAATTGATTTTGCTTTATTACATTGTTGCAAATTTATTTCAAAAGAATAAAGCTGTCTTCGTAGAAAACTATTAAATTTTCTCTTTTCAACAGCGATGTCAACTTTTGAAGGTGATGATCAAATATTTGTTAAAGGGACTGTTTGGCTTTTCTTTGTAGTTTTCTGAGAAATTTTCACGTGGACTTTTAACAAAAGTCTATAGATATTATTTTAGAACAAAGCAGAAATTCCCAAGAAATCCATTACGAGTAAGTGAATCTCAACAAAAGAAAATTAACCTTTATTTTCTGAAATAAAATTCATTTGAATATTTATAATTGTTGCAGACATCTGTGAAGCGAGTAAATTCTATACAAGTACAATTTTCTTTTGTATTTCTGACCTGGATACTTCATTAAAGTACTATTTATCTAGTATATTTCCATGAAATTTCCACTCATATTAATCTTAATAGAATATTCGTGATAAAAAGCTGCTTAAACCTACAAAAGAAAACTATTACAGCAAGTGCTTTTCTGTTGAGATCATAAAAAATAATTACAATCTTCAGAGAAGTGTAAGAAAAACAAATCTCTTAATGGATATAAAGCATACTAATTATGTGAATTGTCAATGCATGAGTCATGTTTTCAAAATATATGGCACATTTTACACAATATTACGAATTATCAGTCTTAGATGTTTTCCTTTTATCGAAAACTATTTTAACGGGATAAAATCAATTTTATTAGAGTTAAAAAATAAATATGTTCTTTATATATTGTAGGCGATTAGGTAGTCTTAGTGATTGGTTCCATAAATGAATACACAGTAACTTTACTAACAATTATATTATGCAGAATTAAGTTTACATTTTGAAGAAGCATTATTTACAATTAAAGATATATACAGTTGAAGCAATTCGTCATTAAAAAGGCTTTTGTCTTTGTCTGAAAAGACAACCCACGTCGTTTAAGCTTCTCGTACCGCGTCGTCGTCTTCTACTGTTCACGGCACCTTGATTCTCTGACGTCATTGGCGATGGTAGCGCCATCTACAGGTACTCGGCTGCGGCTGGTGGGTCACAATATTGTATCTCCGATGCCAAAATATTTATTTACGAATCTATAATATAAAACAGAAAATACATGTAACCGTCTGTCGGTCACAAGAACTCCTCCTAAACGGTGAACCGTAGCGACATGAAATTTACACACGACATTCTAGAGAACGTTTCTAGGTCAACGGTGCTATTTTCAACTTTCAGAGTTAATTAGTTCTTAAGATATTTAATTAAATAAAAATTAGCCGCTGTTAAGCCTAATGCTTAGACGTTTTTCGCCAATAACTTCTGAAATATTTATTAGACAACAATTATTTTTATGCCATTTTAAAGAGCAGGAAATTATCTTTTCAATGATATTAATTCCATTGCGATGAAGTGTTTTCTCTGATTGTTATTGAGGTTTTAAAAAAACTTTTAAAGCTATTTCTAACAATACTTTTTATTCTTTTAGAAATAAGTTCAAGCCACACACAAATTACTGTTTCGCGCGCGGGCTTTTACCAGTGTTAAACATAATATAAGAAAATATTGTTTTCTTTGAGCATAAACAACAAAGGAGACTTTTCACTTCCGGTTGTTGTAGAATTTACAACTTTTAACACGGTTACACAGTGATCAAATGGCGTGCTATTTTCAACTTTCAGAGTTAATTAGTTCTTAAGATATTTAATTAAATAACGAAAATTAGCCGCTGTTAAGCCTAATGCTTAGATGTTTTTTGCCAATAACTTCTGAAATATTTATTAGACAACAATTATTTTTATGTCATTTTAAAGAGCAGGAAATTATCTTTTCAATGATATTAATTCCATTGCGATAAAGTGTTTTATCTGATTGTTATTAAGGTTTAAAAAATTTATTTAACGCAATTTCTAAAAATAATTTTATTCTTATAGAAATAAATTTAAGCCAATTTACTGTTTCGCGCGCGGGCTTTTGCCAGTATTAAAGTTAATATACGAAATTGCTTTCTTTGAGCACAGACAACAAAGGAGACTTTACACTTCCGGTTTCCTATTGTCGTAGCATTTACAGCTTTTAATACGGTTACACAGTGATCCAATGACGTTAGTGAATTATTCTCTCGATGTTTTGTTTAATTTTCACAAATTTTTAACTGATCCTAATGAGTGTGTGCTAAGCATTCAAGGCTACTTAGTCCAGTTCCTATCGTAGGAAGAGGAAAAAGCGAAGGTGAAAAAAGATGTATTGATGGTCTATCTGTCGCAAGAACTCCTAATAAACGGTGAATAGTCTTGATATGAAACTTGCACACGCCATTCTGAGGTCCGTTCCTAGATTAATTCTGCTTTTTCAAACTTTCAAAAATTACTTTCTAAGATATTTAATTAAATAACGAAAATTAAGCCAATTATCGGCGTTTTATCTCAGTTTTTCGCAAAATAATTTCAGAAAAATATATTGCACGTAGATTATTTACATACCATCCCAAAGAGCAGAAAATTATCTTTTTAATGATTTCAATTTAAATGTCACGAGTTTTTTTCCCTTAATTTAATAAACATTTCAAATTTATTTCATACACAATTTGAAGCAATGCTTTCTGTTATTGTAATTAAATTCAAACCATTGATCGTTTTATCAAATCCTTCATTCCGGTATTTTCACCATAGTGAAAGTTATGATAAAAATATTGTTTGAATGTTAACAGAAAGGCAGAAATTTTATTTAGTTTTTATTTCATAGCATATACCTATTTCAGTATGTTTGCACCACAACACAATGATGTTAATTACTCTCTTTCCGCTATGCTCCATTTAATTTTACAAATTTTTAATGGTCGTAATGAGTGTGTAAAATCCCTCAAGATTGTTGAGCCCACTTCCTACAGGAGGGAGAGGTCCTAAGGAGAAAAAGAAAGAACACTATGCGGTTTTTTTTCCGGTCAGTGACAAAAACACTAAAGACAAGAGAATTGTACTCCGGATAATGGCAAAAAATACAAGATATGAAAGAGTTTCTGCTGTTGCCGTAGCAATGATGGGGAGGGGAAAATGGAGTACGAATAACTACGAGATTCTTGAACATATTTTTACCCCGAGCAACGCCGGGCATATCAGCTAGTTACATATAAGTATTTTACATTATGTAACTGTATTTCTTTCCAATTCGGAAGCAATATCATGCTTTTTTCTAATGCTCAGCAAATAAAAGTTTGATTGAATATACGACTAGAAGAAGCTTAATTCACATTTGAAATAAAACGCGATAAAATTATTACCCTCTGAAAAATAAATTTGATCTCTATATTGGCTAACTTGGACAAATAAAATGATTTTTTTCAAAGATATTTTTGTGCTGTAATTCAATCCTCTCCTTTTTAATCACAAGAAATCAAATTAGAAATTACAAAAAATATTTAGCATTGTCATCCCAGGTAATTATGCGTCTTACTAGTTATCTTATTTAAAAGAAGCAGAAGAAGTTTAAGTTAATTTCCTTCTCTGTTGTGGAAGCTGACAAAACGATTAATACGAAAAAAAGGAATTTCTTTCAAGAATTCAAATTTAAATGTTCTTGTGAAATATATTCACGGATGCTATTCTGTAAACCGAAATCTAGATTTATTCTATAACCGAAAGCAAATTTATTGTAATTTCATCTTAGAGAGAAAAATATTTAAATAATATTACAATAAACAAACTTATGTATGCTATGTGGATTATTAAGCAAAAATAAACATTGACGGAGTTGCTTTCAATAGGAAGGAATTTTATTTCTTTCTCGTGGGTTTTCTCTTTCTCTTTTCATTCCAAAAGGCAGATTTACGCCATTCTGAAATTTTTGCGCCATATTCATGATAACCTTTAATTCACGTTTGTTTTATTATTTTTTTTAAATTTTTTTATTACTTTTATTGACTTTTTCTTAGTTTCGCGATCTCAGAATTTGATCTTTGGATAATTTGAGATAAAGCAGCCAAGGAGCGAGCATACAACTCAAACAGCTTCATCATCATCATCATCATCATCAAGGAATTCTATAGCAATGAATTGCATTAAATGTTAAACCAACCTTGTATTAAATAAGAAGTTATTGTATATGTTACTATTATATTCTCTAAATTGTAACAAAAGGCGGCTAAGAAATAGATAGTTGTGTTTTAAAAATTGAAGTCTGAACCTGATACATTGAAATAAATGATAAAAATTTAAATATATATAAAAAAAATGAAATTTGAAACAGTCAACTCCGTTGCAGGAAACAATTTATTCGTAGCATCGAATTTACCAAATATATAAGGCAGAAACGATTATGAAACAAAATATCATAAGCTTGTAAAAAATTATTTTCGAGGCTGAAATTTTTCACGTGTTTTATACTGATAATTTTTTATGAATATTCGGCAGAAACTAGTTTAGACTGAAGTTGTTGAGTAACACTGATTTAAGAATTCTTTTATTTAAATGCTAGCAGAGTAATCTATATTTCAAATAAAACAAGTTTAAAATCAAAGTTATAAAGATTTATTATACATATTTCCAAGTATCTGCTCAGCAAGGAAAAATTTATGAAATTGTAATCTTGCAATCAGCAATAAAAAATCAAAATTGTATAATTATGCAAGCTTGCAATCTATGTTGAAAAATCAAAATTGTATAAAAATGTAAGCTTGCAATTTATGAATAAAAAACAAATATGTATAAAAATGTAGGCTTGCTATCTATGATGAAAAAACAAATATGTATAAAAATGTAAGCTTGCAATCTATGATGAAAAATCAAAATTGTATAAAATTGTAAGCTTGCAATCTGTGATGGAAAAACAAATATATATAAAAATGTAAACTTGCAATCTATGATGCAAAATCAAATATGTATAAAAATGTAAACTATGATAAAAAGCAAATTATCCATTATATGTTATATTAAAGGCCAGATAAATAGTAAAATGATTTTTAACTGTTTTTTTTTGTTCTCACACAATTTGGGAAGGAAATAAATAAATATTTGATCCAAATATTTAAATTCTCTGTATAATTTGAAAAATTATCGAAAGTAATGCTCTTTTGAAATTCGTTGTAAACGATTACTTAAACAAATGGAGTAATTAGAATAACTATCTGTCCTATCTTTAGAAGTTAAATTTAAAAGTATAAAATGCATTGATATATAGAAGGAAACTTCTGTAATTGAAATAATGATCTATATAAAAAATAACCTTCAAAATTAAATGCCGTCAGTAAGTCATGACGTTAAAAAGTAATTGTCTCATAACTTAGATGCTAAAATCAATACGAAAAACAAATATTCGATCTCTTGTCATTTAAGATTTTTATTTCTTTAAAATTCCTTTACTTAATGTGAATTAAAGCCTTTTCATTGCTCAAAGAGCTTATGGAATACCATGCTGTAATTAATTTTAATTTTCATGACCTTGTGAGAAGAGCTAAATTTTATTTATTTCTTTTTCTGCTTTCTAGTGATAGATTTCGATTAAATCTTTGGTACGCAATTTAACAAAGATGATTAAGAGATAATTGCTTTTAAATCTAGATGCAGTTTTTTTAAGTTTTGGAGAGATAATTATACTTACTTCTTTTTCAAATTACTGTAGTTACCTTTTTTCCCCAAAGCTCCTGTAGTATACAGAAAAATTATAAAACTTTAGCAGTGGAACTGGTGAATAACTACTCAATTTTACAGTGCTTACGAAACAACTTGAAAATAAAGAGACAGAGAAAAAAGTTTGAAAATAAAGAGACAGAGAAAAGAGTTTCGTTATATGAAATTTTCCTGAAGTTGACACAATAGAGTGCAGAACAACATCTGCATTATTTGCGCGAAATATCATTTGTTTTCCTACATGGTAAATAAAGTATAAGTTTTTGTAGTATCATTTTTACGTACTTACATACCTCCTTACCTTATACTTATACTTATACTCCTTATACTTATAGTCAAATCATATTCTCAACTCAAAATTTAACAAAATTAATGAAATCAAGAAAACAGTTTAATAAAACGTATAGATGCAAAATCAATTAGTGCAATCTATCTTCGCCTATCAGAGTCCCGCTGGCTGAGTGGCTAAGACGACTGTCTATGAAGTCAGTTGTCCGACGTGTGTCTGTGTACTCTGTTTTTGCTATAGTTTGCAAAGAATTTGAGGCGACAAATTTGTGGCAAGTTTGACGCGTGGAGACTAACTCGTTTTCGTTAAGTTGCCGCAGTCTTGTTGTGAACTTGCGGTCTTGTCGTGTCAAACTTGCTGCAAGATTGCTGCAAACTAGTGCTATTTGCTTAGCAAGCATAAAACTCGCTAGATGGACTCAGGAGGTTGTTGTCCAAAGATGCTACGAAACTTTACAAGTACGTATATAGCAATTCATAATATTGATAAAAAAATAATAATTCTTGCCGGTATAACCATGACTTTTGCGAAAATGATAGTTTTCGCCATTATCTACTGTTTCCAGTTTGCTTGGGATTGTCAACGGTAATACACTTCTTTTCTTATATTGGTGAAACTTTGTATTATTGAAAAGTTCATTAAAGTTATTGAGTTCACAACATCTCACCGCAACTTAAATTAGTTTCACAGTTATCACAGTTAGTTAGTTAGAGTTAGTTATTATTTAGTTAGGTAACAAAACAAGTATACCATTCACTGTTGCCTCATCTACACTTGTTTAATAAATTCTTCTTCTCAAAGACACTTTTATTGCATAACTACTGCGTCATAACCGGAAGTTATTTAGTCTATTTAATATTGACTATAACATTGTATAAGGTATAATAAGTTATTTATTTATGATAATTTAATTTTTTGATACGTGAACCTGATTTATATACATGCATCGAAAATTAGAGTTGGATCAATAAATCCTTCAGCATTTTTTGTGCTTGTAGAGACAGCAGTCCACGATCCTCATTAGGCATTGTGTCGAGTGACTTTGCGTTCAGGATAGCTCAGTTCATTATCCATTATCAGGTCACAAGCAGAAAACGATTACACACACGCACACACCCAAATCCTTTCACCAGTCCACAATGTGGATGCGGCGAGCAAGGAAGTCCCATTCATTACGTCACAGAATGCCCACTCATCAGTTCTTTTCGCCTCAAGAAACCAGCACCGATGCATTAGAATCTTTCTTGGCGATGAGTATTGGCATCAAGGTGCAGAAAAAATCATGATTTTTTTCAAATAAAAAAACTATTTTTTTTTATTTAAATCTGATTTATTATTTAAATCAGACTTTTTCGACTAAAATCAGATTTTTTTTTATTTAAATTAGACTTTTTCGACTAAAATCAGATTTTTTTAAACAAATAAAATCAGATTTTTGTAAACAAATAAAATCAGATTTTTGTAAACAAACAAAATCAGATTTTTGTAAACAAATAAAATCAGATTTTTTTTATTTAAATCCGACTTTTTCGACTAAAATCAAACTTTTTTAAACAAATAAAATAAGATTTTTTTTGTTTAAATCAAACTTTTCCAACTAAAATAAGATTAAAAAAACAAATTAAATCAGATTTTTTAAATAAGTTTAACTACTCTATATATAGATAGCTGGTAAATGCCTAGTTGTTGATAGTTTACATCTGTAAATAAAATATTTCTGTTTGGCATGCAAATAACGAAATAAAATAACTATTCTAAAGTATATTGTCCCAAGTGCATAACTTCGGGAGCATAGCAGAACTGAATTGACAGATCATATAATGACTCACTTTACAAATTTTGAAACAAAGATTTTAGAAATAATAAAGAAAACTTTACAAAAATATTAATCACACGCAATAACAATAATATTATTTATTTATTTAAATATTTGAACATAAATGCTAGTTTGACAGTCTTTTCCATCCCTAATTGATTTCTTAATTTACTGTGTACGAAACCAAAGGTTGAAAACATTCTTTCAACCCCTGCAGATGTGACCTTTGAGTTCTTATAATGAAAGGCTCCCTTTACTTTATTTTTTTATTTCTTATAAGATTTTTATTAATAAATTTGTGACAGTCAGATCACAAATCTTCTAGTAGATAAGAATGGTCAACTGAGGATACACCCTAGGGACAAAAATAACGAAGAAAGTTGTACTAAGAAAAAGGCAGCACTAGTTAGATTTAGATTTTCAAGAGGATTTCTAGAGTTTAAAAAAATGATTTAAATCAAAGATTTTTTTTTAAAAAATCAATTCATTTAAATCATTTACACCCTGACTGACATCAACACTCTTGCGAGAAAATTGGGAATTTGATGGATTTTATTTTTAAAAAATGAAGATATTCTATTTCCATCATCTTAATTTAAAATTTCATAGCGAATTCTTCGTGATCATAAACTGAAAAGGCATTAATTTCTGTTTCTTTTAGACTTTTAGCATTTTCCTTTTCTTTTTTTGCTTTTTTCTATTTCAATTTGTTCATTTTAGGCTTGTCAATATTCATAATTATGTTCTGTTAATATTATTTGTTTTCTAAATTATGTTATTCACATTCTAACTTTGCATTTTTATTTATTTTTTTGGCTTTCAATAAAGATTCATATATACCCATGCAACCGACAGGGAGACATCCTGGATCCGAGTTCCGGGATATTCGAGGTGATAATAAAGTCCATAATGCTAATACAGTAATATCACTTGACACGCTACCTTATCGAAATTGTGCATTACTTTCTCCAGAAACAGATCGCAGTGCTGATATTTCTTGGTGTTCTATAAAGTTATTGTTGGAACTTTTTGTTAAAGTACATTTATATTTGCATTGTAACAATAGCTTTACGCTTCAAGCGGATGTGATAAATTCAATAGACATTAATTACTAGTAATAAAACAAGCTTAACTTAATTTCAAGTCATGTTTCCATCAGCATTGTGATATGTTGTTCGGATTTTGTTTTGAAACCCGAATCTGAATCTTCATTGAATCTTAGTAAAATACTTTAAGATTACAAATGCATTATGCAAGCGTTCAGAAAAATCAAAGGTTATTTAAAACTGAATACAAAGCTATAATCTTTATGGCTTAAAACTATAAACTTTATGACTGAATAAGAACATCAGAAATCTAAACAAAATGTAACGTTCTTGTTTAATAAAAAAATAACAAAGGATGCTTTTTTTGCTTCATATTATGTTTGAAAATCCGCTAAATTTTGTAAATAGTGAAGATTTAAATAAACCGAAAACGGTAATAGCCTCGTTTGTTTAAAAATCTTCCTCTTTAAGTACTTGTTTCCAACTAATTTAAGACGGTTTAAAATTGTTTTCTCTTATACAATACTTTATCTCCTATTCAGATGTGAGTTACGTGTGCAGTCTTTACAAGTTGCAGCATTAATTATTATAAAGAGATTAAAGTGTCACCTCAAGAATGTCCAAATCCAGTGTTTCATAACCTTTCAGCATTTGCAACCCAATTTTCAATCGTAATTTTCATCCTATCCCCTCTCTCATACAATAACAATGCATGCAATAATAATACATTTTTTGTATTTTGGCGCTAAAGCTACATTACAAATATTCCAAAGCACTTGACTGGAAACTTGAAACTTGGCAGGCGGTTGCTTCTTCCGTAGTTGATGCTCATTAAGACAGAATTTTTGAAATTTTAATTGGAATTTAAATTAAATAAAAATAACCCTAAATTTTAAAGTTTTTTCCGCGGTAACTTCGAAGACTATTATCGCACAAAAACCATTTTTACCTCATATTAAAGATACAAAGATTAGCTTTTTCCATTGCACCGATCTTATTTCCTTGCGACATTTTGTTCACTTTTAATTAATTTTTCAAAATATTTTCCAACATGATTTGTAACAATGTTTTTGTTGTTATAATTAAAATTCAAACCAATCTCATTAGTTCAGTAAATCTTTTATTCACGCGCTTCTGCAATTTGTACGGTTGCGATAGTGTGTGATAGTTTTCTTGCAAAATTAACTCCAAAGCAGAATTTTCATTTACCCATTTTCCATTTACTTTAGCCAGTACCATTGCATTGTTTAAATATTTTATCGTACCTGCTCCAAAGTAATACTTTTTGTATTTACATTAAACGTGGCAACAGATATTTGATTTCAGGGTTTTTTTTATGTGTGTGAGGTGGACTGAAATGATTTTCATTCTTTCTTCAAGCATTTAATCTCATGTTTTCCCGCCATTTTAAAATTAAAAGTTGAAAACGCTTTTAATTTTTTGTAAATTGCATGAAAGGTAAGCTTTCATTCAAATTTGGTTAGGCTTAAGAGCACAGTACTGCCGCCAAACTTGAATTTTCTCAAGTGATAACTCATCAAATTTGATATTAGATTTAGCCAGTTCAGTATTAGTGGTATGAAGCCAGCTTAACGGTAGAAGAAAGAGTCGTGAAGTTGTTGACGGGACAATATCACTGTGTAGGTGTTTTTCTGATCAGTCACACAAACACTAAAAAGAAGAGAATTGTATTGTGAAGAACGGCAATAAAAACCAAAATATGAAAGAATTTCTGTTGTCTCCGTAGCAATGTTGGGAAGAAAATTGAGAACAAAGGAGTGTTAGATTCGTGGCCAGGTGGTTCAAACTCCGGAGAGAAAAAAAATAAGAGGAGTTTTGCTGCATTCCGAGGATGTCAGACAACACGGCAAACGTTGCTGCGGAAAACTGTTTAATTAAATATAAAGTGTTATAACTACTTAGACTTGAAAATATGTTTATTCCAAGAAACACTGAATATACCAAGTAGACTTAATATAAATTAAAGTTATTGCAGGTGTGTATGTTCCACATCTCTTCCTAATTCACTGGACCGATTTTAACCAAATTTTGCACATGTATTAATTAAGACAAGGGGAAGATAACTGTTAATTTTTCAAAGGGCAAAAATTTATTAAACAGTCATTTAATTAAAAATTAACCGAAACCGTTTTTCAGCAGTAACTTCAAAGCAAATTGTGCTACAAATTTATTTTTAAACTGTCTTAAAGTTAAAAATTCTGCCTTTCCAATGCTACATTTTTTATATCTCTGAAATTTTTTCTTCAATTTTTATTAATTTTTCAAAATTTAATAAATAATTGATTACATGCACCATTTTGAAATAATGCATATTTATAGCTGCTCCGTTGCTAGGCAACTGTTAGACTTTGAACTAATTTATCTTTATTTTCTGAAGATTTTTTGCTCATTTTTATAAATATTTTATATAAGAAGAGAAAAATTACTGTCAACTTCTAAAAGTTCAAAAGTTAATTGAAATTTCAGTTAATTAGAAATTAAGCAAGAGTTTGACGTTTTCCGTGATATTTTTCGAAAATATTATCTCACAAAACTTTTTTTACACCATATAAAAGTTTTAAAAAATTAGCTTTTTAGTGACACAAGTTTATTTTCCGTTCAATTTGTTGTCCTCATTTTAATAATTTTTCAAAAATTAAATTGTCTATGAAATTCACAATTTGTAAAAAGTTTTTTTTTATTGCTAAAGAACAAGAATAGAAACAAAGAACACCTTCTAGAACACATTAACCGAGTTCTGGAAAAAGGCAAAAAGAAAATTTTAAAAGCAGTCGATTCATAATTTATACAGGAACAACTATTGATCTGGTTTATTATTAATGAAAAAATTACGATATAATTAATTGTCCCAAAACAACCGTTAAAAACTTTTTTTACTGCAAGATTGATGAACAAAATCTAAAGTACTTATATAACAAATATTATTAACCTATGGAGATAATTAGCTATCCGTGATTTCTAAAAATCGTCTGGTTCAATTGGTATTCTCTTTTTAATTTAAAAACGTTTTAGACGATAAAATAATTTTGGGTAATATAGTTTTCTCTACAAAAGTAGTTTTTACATCAAAAATATTAGACATGAAAGTATTTTAATCCCGACCAACGCCGGGCATAACACCTAGTCACATATAATTACACTTGGTAACAAATATAATTATCTTTAATAAACTGTTTTATTTTTATATGAATTAAGCTTTACTTTTTATAAAATAGAGATAAAGAATGAAGACCGGAAGACACAGACTTTATTTTTCCTTCTACCTATATGATTGTCTTATTAGGATTGAAAATAAGAATAAGGCAGATGCCAATTTCATCCAAGACATCCTGCTTATAATATATCTACTCTCCACAAACATCTTCGAGTTATTTAGCTAAATATCGGCCGATAATCGACGAGAATGGAGTAGCATCTATTTATCGCATGCTCATTATCGATATTGCTGAGAATCTTGAGGAGGTTCAATCGGTAAATGTCTACTTGTTTACATTACTTGTACTACATTAATATCACAAACGTATATAAAATGCAAATAGAAAATTAGACTGGATACATATTCGCTTGTGGAGTCAAATCATCTATGATTAAATCAAAATTAATATAATAGTAGAATAGAGTTCAAATAAATATCAGAGCATAACTTATGTTTTTTAAAAATCACAGATATGAAGCCATGTTTTCTTCTTAAAAATATGTACTTAGTTTATTATGCGAATGTTTTTGTTTTATTTTCAGTATTATTTATTAGTTCTAGATTGAGTTGAAAACTGCTTGCAGTTCTTAAGGATTCAATGTATAAAAAGACAAAAATAAGGATGAATATCCAAAAAGACAAAAAATAAGGATGAATATCCAAAAAGCCAACAAATAATTTAATTGGTGTGCGCAAGTGCAGCATCATCCAGAAAAAAATTGCGAAGGATAAAATGAATAAAAATACTAAATAAGTGAATTTTATTTGTGGAAGAGTTAAAAATACGAAAGTAATAGCAGACAACGATAAGAAGTAAGAATCCGGTAGATGACTTCCTCAGAGGCCATTCATCCATGCAGATTCAAAAATGGTATAGGTTTTCTGTAGAGCAAAAAGACTTTAAGGTCTGATATTTAATATCCTATATGGCCTAAACCCATTCCGAAATATATTGGAAAGAAAAATATTTATCCACAAAGAAGAAATTAAAAACAGTCTTTTAAACAAGGTATTAAAAGAAGGGCTTAAAATCCTACCTCTTGAAAAAATTGTGGAACGAAAGAAAGAACGCCGTACGAAGCAAGCGTTACAATGTAAACAAAGTAAATAGATGCGCGCGCCTATCTACATCTAGTGAGGGAAACACTAACTATAGATTTGAAACTTTTTTGTATATTTTTCATAAAGATTTTTTAATGTTTTTATTTCATTTTTAATTTTTATAATTTTTTGCATTTTTATAATTTTTATTTTTATTATTTTGTTTTATTATTCAGAGAAATTTGCAGGTGAGCCCTCCTTAAAAATGTTAGAATCTGTGGAATGAGTACCAAAGCCACTTCCATTAATGTGCTTCAATGATTAAAAAGCCAAATGTTTTCATTAAAAGCTGCAAAATTTTGCTTTACTTACAAATCAATTCAATAATTTAGAGCAAGACTGCATACGAAATTGAATTTTATTTCAAGTTACAGAAGTAAATGGAAGATGTTACTCTTCATTTTCTTCTAAATATTTTTTATCGAGTCTGAGATTCCACTTTAGACGTGTAATGAGTAATGTAATGAATATTGGGTACTTACGCATTAACGCCACCGAGGCTACAGATTGGCGGTAATGCGCCAATAAACAACAATCTTGTTTACAAAAACCGCCAAATTAGCGGCACTTAAAAACCGCCAAATTGGCGTTAATACATAAGTACAAAAACCGCCAAATTGGCGTTAATACGTAAGTACAAAAACCGCCAAATTGGCGTTAATACGTAAGTACAAAAACCGCCAAATTGGCGTTAATACGTAAGTACAAAAACCGCCAAATTTGGCGGCACTTAAAAACCGCCAAATCTGTAGCCTCGGTGGCGTTAATACGTAAGTACCGAATATTGTAATGAGTGTGCAATATTCATCCTTCAGAAATTCTTCGTCTATATTGACTTTTTCAAAACATCATTAACATATGAAAACCAATTTTAAGCATAAAACAAAAGTTGTCACGATCCTCCGGTAGGAGACTGAAATTTAATGAGCTGCGTAATCTATCGAGTAACTTTTGAGATGAAATTTTTGTAAAAAGAAGAAGTTTAAGTTTGCTAGGTAGTTAAAGGATTGAATATATAAAAAGACGAAAAATAATAGAAGCAGTTTAATTGGTGTGTGCAAGTGCAGCATCATCCAGGAATAATTGCGAAGTATAAAGATATAAATACTAATAAAGGGAATTTTTAATTGTGGAAGAGTTAAAAATACAAAAATACTAACAGACAGCGATGAGAAATGAGAATCCGGTGGATGACTTCATCAGAAGCCATTCGTCCATGCAGATTCAAAACTAGAATAGGTGTTTTGCGGAGGAAAAGGGCTTGAAGGCCTGAATTTAATATTAATTTCCTCTAAGGCCTGAACCTATTCCGGAATATATTGTATTTTTAACTCTTTCACAATTAAAAATTCCTTTTATTAGTATTTATAGCTAGGTAGTTAAAGATAGAATGTTGTAATAAAACGCTTTAAAGGAAGGCTAATGAAATGCTAAGCTTGTCGCCTATCAAACTGCCATATCTTAACACATTAGTGTGGGATTCCGTTCAATTAAACAAAATGCCCACGGAAGGGTTACCTTTAAGGGGTAAGTATTTCGGATTTATGTCTAGGGGATTTAAGGGTTTTTACTACATTAAATTTAGAACAAAATATTACATATAATAAATGAGTAGACTTCAAGATAAATACAAAAAACATTTATTAAAGAACTATAGGGAGAATTTACAGGGGAAAAGTATATACACAAAAAAAAGTTTATGAGAGTTTACATGAAGTCATATTTACTAGGTGAGCTAGATTAAAGAGGAATAGATGTTACGGGTTAAGAATATTACGGTATTAAAGATTAGAGAGCCATAAGGAAAGTGAGACGGGACATAGTTACGGTAGTGGAAAGATCGGCGGCTTAACTGCGCCAAGACTGATCTGTCAACAGAGGAATTGAGAGAGAGATTTACATTTTGGCTGCCTGCGGTGTGCTGCCTTGTTCTCAGCGTGCAGTCGGGTTTTGTTGGGAAAAAAGAGGGCGCTGCTCGTAGTTCGTACAGATCAGAACTGTGATTCCATCTATCGCCAAAAAAAAATTAATCTAGCTATTACATTTTTCTTGATACAGTGATTAAATTATTCTTTAATGTAATATACTTCATTAGTGAATTTGAAGAAAGAATCTATTTACTTGAACTGTTCAAAAGTGAGAATAAAACCACATACAGGGATAAGTCAGTAAATCGGTTATATACCAATATGAGTTTGCGATGACTTTATATGCAAATAAACGGAACGTATAAAGATTCCAGTTCGATTTTCATTCCGTTCTAACCCTTTCCATCCTTTTTCTGTTACATATGGAAGCAGCGATGAAGATAGTTCGGGAATAAGTAGCAAACTGTTTCCAAATATGTCAATAAGGGGAGGAAAAATTCAACCCTATTAGCCCAAGATTCTCTACAATATTCATACGATATTTTGTTGTGCGGTATTCAAAATATCATAGCAAGATCGTGGAGATGTCGCAAAATATCTTGTGCTAGTAGGGAACTGTTTGACGTCCATTTCGAATTTATGATATAACCGGTTGTACACATGCGCAGCTGCATTTGAAAATGGCGACTGTGCTCTAGGAGTGTACGCTAGAAGAGTAGCAAAGTTTAGGCAGAAGGACTTTCAGCAAAGGATATCACACTGGAATTACCGCGGCCCAACATTTCGCCACACGGGTTTTGATTGAATTATAATTCGCATAATTTACAACAATGCTTTTCATCATTGAAACGCGATTCAATCCGTTCTCATTGTTGAAACAAATATTTAATTGTGTGTTTCTCTTCCATTGTTGAATGCGTTACAGATATTTCTGGACATTTTTTCCGATGCCTAAAAGAAAAAGAGGAGTTGCAGGGGGTGCTACCTGTAGACAGCAGGCAATTAGGAAACTGAAAGGAGAGTTGCTGAAACTGACGGAGAAAGAAACCGCCGATTGTTAACTATGGCACAACATGACCAGAACAGAAGAAACAGAAGAACAAAATAATTGCCGATTGACAGTAATGGCACAACGTGGCCAGAAGAGAAGAGTGGAAGAAACTGAAGAACAACGAAATAGCTGATTGTCAGACCACTACAGATATTCATGTACTGTGGCCCCCGCCAAATAGCCCCCATTACGAGCGGCTCATGCGACGACCCCTCGTTTTACCGGGGTACGACCTGTAATTGGATATGGGCCCAAAGGGCCACACCACCATTATTATACTCTCAAGGACGGCGAGAACATGCTTACTTATACGGCAGCTTCTGCTCCGTGAGCTCTCGGTGCACAAAGAAATGTTTAACTCTATCGATGCGGAAACGTCCCATATGTCCCTTCAAGCAAATTACGATGGCCGTCCGAAACGTCCTAATATCATTCTGAAATTTCCACCCCCTTTCGTTAAGTGTGATTGATTTCACACTCTCTGTGCGTAATTTCTTCGTTAGGGTGACTCGCCCAGATGCGTTACGGGAAAGGGGTGGAGGGTTCTTAGAATTCTGTCAGTACCAGCTGTCTCTGTGGTTTTTGAGGGGGGGGGAGTGAATTTTCCTCATCTTTGATAGAGGAGTTCGGGCGTTCTCGTATTTTGAGGTCCCTTTATTCCAAAGGAATCAGAGGGTTAAAGTGAGATTTTTTTGCCCCGTCAAGCGGTCTCTTGTATTATTACATCGACACGTCGGGACGCAATTCGAAGAAAACGCCCCGATCTATTGAATCTGGGAATTTTATTCCATCACGACAACTCCGGACCTCATACAGCTCGATTAACCAAGGGAAAAAACGACGAGCTTCGGAGACAACTTCTTCCAATTTGCCTTACATCCCAGAGTTAGCTCCAAGATTTATCTCCTTTTAGGTCAGCTTAAATTGCACCTGGTCGGCATATGTTTCGACATTGATGCAGATGCTGAACGTGATGTGCATAAGTGGCTGAGATATCAATCGAAAAACCTTTATGCAGCAGGTATTAGAAAACTGATAAAGATATGGGAAAATGTGTCAATGAAAATAGCTATTATGTAGAGAAATAAACTTGCTTATCAAATAAATATATTGGTTTTTGTAACCTCTTACTGAATTGCCCCCGTATCTTTAACCCTTTAAATGCCGGCGTGGTTTATAAACCCCATATGTAAGATAGTTCCCGCACTTAATGGGAAGTCTAGGAAAGCACTTATGGTTAATATTGGGACTATCGCCCTCCACTTTAAATCGCTTTTAGTTCAAAGAAATGAATTCCGAAGTTTGAATTCAGCGGTGGTTTAGTGGTAAGGTCTCGGCCTCAGGACTGGAGGGTTCGAAAGCCGATTCCACTGAAGATCCACTGTGTATGTGGGTCTGTTCCAAGTTTATGGGGCCAAACTCCTCCGGCTGATTATGAGCAAAAGTTTGGGGAGGAGGGGTGCCAGCTCAGGTGTCGTCCTCTTCGGTGACAACGGTTCAAAATTACGAGGTCCGTCCCGAAATATAGTAATCGTGTTGCTTCAAAACGGGACGTTAATATAACTAAACTAAACTAAATTCCGAAGTTTGATAACTATATGATGCTTGGGATTCAATTTAATATATGGCTCTTAATCGCACGTCGTGTTAAGACAAACATATTCCTTTTAAAATTAATGCTTAATCTTTGCTTATTTATTGATAAATAAACAGGTCTGGCCTTCTTTTAAAAGGGAAATCAATAATGCTTAATACTGTCAGCTTTGCTGCAGAGTTAAGTCTGTTCGCCATTTTTTTTCTCCTGACAGCAATTTTACAGGATGCGGACACCCCTCCCCCTTCAGAGAGTTCTTAGAAATCCTTGGAGGTGTTTGACCCTCTCTGCGTCTTCCTTTACATTCTTCGAGAACTTTCTTGGCGGCTGGAGATCTCGATTGTTGGTCTTGACCAATGATCGATCAATTTAGGGGCTTGGCGAGGAGATTTTTTGGGGTTGCTGGGCATTATTGTGGGATACGACTCCGGTTCAGGATGTAAGAAAAAAGTAGAGTGAACGGGTTTTCGACCGGGGGCCTTCGGACTTCCCACGGCCAGCAACGAAAGGATGGACGCGCTCCCTTCGAATACATCTCGTGATCGCCTTGATGTCGATGGTAAATAATTCCAGATAGGCGCCTACAGTGAAGTTTGAGGTGTGATCCATGTTTAGATGATAAAAGAAATTCACACGTGATGAATGCCCACTGGTTAGAATCGCGGTTTGTGAAACTGATGAAAAGTATCAGTCTAGGTGTAGGAATTATAATGCTTTTGTATTTGGGAAAAGAAATTCATAATTTTGACCGGAAGGGCCTGTGAACTCGAAAGGTCATTTTTTCTGAAAATTGTGCGGGTGGTATTAGACATTGCAGTTTATCAAACCGACTAAGTAGTCTACATCAAACCGTGATTCATATCAAAAGTGTGCGCGCATATGCGCCATTTTAAGATGATAAAAGAAATTAAGTATATCTAGTTATGAAGAAAAATGGCCAAATTCCAAAATTTTCCAAAGTTTTCACAAGTAGAAAATCAAAACAAAACGAACACGTGTGAGAATTTTCCCTAGAAGGTTATTTTTACGAGATTTTGTATTGCATGTAGTAAGAACATAATAAAATTCTTTTGCGCACTGGTGGTTAGAATCGCGGTTTGTGAAACCGATGAAGAGTATCAGACTAGGTGTAGGAATTATAATGCTTTTGTATTTGGGAAAAGAAATTCATAATTTTGACAGGGAGAGCCTGCGAACTTGAAAGGTCATTTTTGCTGAAAATTGTGCTGGTGGTGTTAGGCATTGCAGTTTATCAAACCGACTAAGTAGTCTACATCAAACCGTGGTTCAGATCAAAAGTGTGCGCGCATATGCCAATATCTAGTTATGAGGAAAAATGGCCAAATTCCAAATATTTTCAAAGTTTTGACTTGTCGAAAATCAAAACAAAACTATCACGTGGGAGAATTTTCTCTGTAAGGTTATTTTTGCGAGATTTTGTATTGCGTGTAGTAAGAACATAATGAAATTCTTTTACTGTATAAGGTATAATCTTCTTTTCTTAAATTGACTTGAGTCTGATAGCTAACACTGGAGAGTTGATGCATTAATTATTAAATGATCTAATTAGGGTCATTTAGAGATGAAAAATGACAGTGTAATGTTTCTTGTTTACACGAATGTGAAAATTGATTTATTTTGTTTTATGATATGGAATGAAATATTGAATTTTATTGAAATAATTTTATGTTATTTTAATCAAGAAAGATTTCAAGTGAATCTGTGAAAGGCAGTAATGATATTGCTTTTATTTTGATCTTAATTTCTTTCATACTACTTCAAATTCATAATAAAATTAGCTTCACAAGCATATCTTTGATTGTATTTCAATATTTATAATGCATGAAGTTTTAGTGAACTGACATTTATATTACAAAAACAAACAGTGAATATCATTTAGTTTGCTGCAAGTTGAATTTCACAAAATTCTTAATGTATTATGTGATTATTGGTCCTAAACCATGTTGCTTTG
This sequence comes from Araneus ventricosus, assembly GCA_013235015.1. Lineage (NCBI taxonomy): Eukaryota > Metazoa > Arthropoda > Arachnida > Araneae > Araneidae > Araneus > Araneus ventricosus. The sequence goes on from BGPR01000418.1 coordinate 202,304, forward strand.
TGTAAGAGGAATGATTCCTTATGAGTTTTAATTCTTTTTTCTTCTCTTTTAATTTATCTTGCTTTTAAACAAATGTTCAAAATTTGCAGTTAAAGACTTATCTTTGTGAATGGTCACCTGGATGCAACATTGGGTTATTGCTAAAACACAACGCATGAAGTTCATGATTAATATTTACTTATTGATTTATGAGTTAAATCTGGCTCTTGAGTAAAAATCAAAAATAGATAATAAAATCCCCAACACTACACGTATTTGCTTCTATGAACTCTATAATTTTATATTATTAATATTAAAATATCTTTAAGTTACTTATTTACTTGGGGATATTCAATTTTTTTGCATTCACAAAATGTGGCATTTCTTATTTTGGTTTCAATAGGAATTTTTTTTCGATTTTTTTATTATTTTTTTTTCATATTATTGGCATTAGTCTATTCACCGTTGTATTGTCTCCTGTCTCTTTCTGTAATCTTTTCTCATCTCTAATCATTCCTCAATAGAGTAGGAGAGATCTCAATTATATATTGGTGAAGCTCAATGCGGTATTTTTTAGAGACGACTCAATTCACAAGGGGATAATTCTGTTTCACATATTTTACTCTTTTATGGTGCATTTGAATCCTAAAACCTCGTTAACACCGCAGCTTTTTGGAAGCATGATACATGAAACAGATTCAACCACTATTATATATAATACTAGCTGCATGTCCCGGCATTGCACGGGATAGCTCTAATAATGCGTTATTCCCTGAGGTCACGTGACACGTCTTGTCTGACAATCGGCTATTTCGTTGTTCTTCAGTTTCTTCCGCTCTTCTCTTCTGGCCACGTTATGCCATTACTGTCAATCGGCTATTATTTTGTTCTTCTGGTTCTTCTGTCCTGGCCACGTTGTGCCATGGTTAACAATCCGCGGTTTCTTTCTTCGTCAGTTTCAGCAACTCTCCTTTCACGTTTCCTAATTGCCTGCTGTCTACAGGCAGCATCCCCTACAACTCCTGTTTTTCTTTTAGGCATCGGAAAAAATGTCCAGAAATGTCTGTAAAGTATTCAACAATGGAAGAGAAACACACAATTATATATTTGTTTCAACAATGAAAACGGATTGAATCGCGTTTCAATGATGAAAAGTAATGTTGTAAATTAAGCGAAAATATATTTTTATATATAACGCTGGGTGTGGCTTATAATAACCCAGCCAATTTTGTCTGCGTAATTATTGAACGAGCAAATCGGATGATTTTATAAGAATATTACCTCAGCTTTCAACAATTAAAAAGAAACACGCAATTGAATATTTGTTTAAACAATGAAAACGGATTGAAACGCGTTATAAATTATTCCAAAAAATGTGCATGAGATTTTGTATTACATCTTTCGTGAGTAAATCTGTTACAATCAGTTCTGAGATATGGTTTGCAAGTTAAAACCCCGTCTTCAATGGGCACAAATTTTCTAGTTGATAATAATTAACATGCCATTATTCGAAACGATACATTTGTAACCAAGATGCTTTGATTAATTGCCTTATGATTTTTCAACATAGAACTTTCTTCCTGTGAATGGTGCCGAATCCGCGTTCTGCTTAGAGGCAATAATGGAAAGTGGAGCTAAAACCATCCACTTAGATACTTAAACCACTGTCAGTGGTGATTATTGACTCGTTTTTGAATTCCCACCTCCTCTTGAAACTAGCCAAAGGCCTGATACCCCCCGATGCATTATTATAGAGTCGAAGACAGTTGGGTTCCACGTATTTCAGCACGTTTATTGGGTACTTAAGTATTAACGCCACCAAGGCTACAGATTGGCGGTAATGCGCCAATAAAGAGCAATCTTGTTTACAAAAACCGCCAAATCTGTAGCTGCTGTGACGTTGGCGGCACTTAAAAACAGCCAAATTGGCGTTAATACGTAAGTACAAAAACCGCCAAATTGGCGTTAATACGTAAGTACAAAAACCGCGGCACTTAAAAACCACCAAATTTGTAGCCTCGGTGGCGTTAATACGTAAGTACCGTTTATTGTTTTATATTTTTAAACTATAACGAACTGTAACGTAATTAATATCAATCAATAGATTGAGTTTAGTTTAGTTTAGTTATATTAACGTCCCGTTTTGAAGCAACACGAGGGCTATTTTGGGACGGACCTCGTAATTTTGAACCTCGGTCAGATGACGAGGACGACACCTGAGCTGGCACCCCCCTCTCCAAACTTCCACGCCACACCAACGGGAGGACGTTTGACCACTACGTATGATTTAACGTGCAACAGGCCCCATACACGGCGGATCTTCAGTGGAATCGGGTCTCAAACCTGGAACCCTCCGGCCCCAAAGCCGAGACCTTACCACTAGGCCACCGCGGCCTTCAATAGATTGAGATTTATAAATTCTGTCTTATTGATGAAGATAAATATTATCCAGATTCTTACACTATATCATGGAGATAAAATGTTTCTTATTTATTGGCTCTCTATTCTTATCATGAGCAAGAATATGAAATTCCTGCTTATTTTTTCTATGTCAGCCGATTATCTTCATGATACTCAACATATAAAAATATAATACACGTTGGGTAAAAATCCACTTCAAACTTTGGAAATTCATAAGAAAAAAATAACGAATGACATGGAAGTGCGTTTGCAAAAAAGTGTTGTTAGAAAGGGTGTTTCTAACAACAACAAAAGAAATGTGATTCTAAAAGTTACCGACATACCAGGAACATAATATTACTTCCTATTATATGCCAAATTATTCCAAATATAGAGAGTCCGAATTATGGAGGCTTTGAACATCGATGACTTAGACCATTTCAATGGCCGCCTGGTCGAAGATCCTCCAATCAATACGTAGCTCTTGCTCTATACGGACGCTGATTGGTTTGAAATTATGAAATTCAAAACTTCATAACTCTGTAAGTATTAGTCGCAGAAGCGTGAAACTTATTTTGCTTAAAATTTTAGTGAGTCAAAAAAATTTCACTAAATATTAGTAATAGAAGCGGGGGACTGTAAAAAAATCCAGGCTTCTCAATTTTTGCAGAATTACATTTATTGACTGGAAAAACATGAAATATAATTTTTCTACGTCATTTAAAGCATTTTCCAATTGGAGGTATATGCCCACCTCTAACAGTTTAGAAGTTAAGTATTGGTGACGTTTAGAGTGGTCACCCTATATAAAAATTATAAGTTTTTGTTATATTAAAAGAATGTTCCAATTACTCTTCGATGAAAATTTCTATGGATAATTGAGTACGCTAACCTGTTTCGAAAACGATCGTACTCCAAAAACGAGCCAAAAGTTTTCTCGTAATCGTTATATCCTACAGGAAATCAAAAAACTTAATTTAGAAACTTATCTTCCATATAACCGGTGTAGAGAACGAGCAGATTGAATTGAGAAATTATTGGTTTAACTTTTCTGAACACAGTTGCAATTATAAAGTAATCAAACGTATCAGATAACAGTAGAGAAAGCGGAAAAGTGTTTGTCTTCTTCCTCTAGAGTGTCTTAACCAAAGCACATGCTTTACAGATCGCTAAATCCTCACTTGTGCTCTCTGTAGTCACCTTTCGCAATTACTCCTCCGTCCTAGTTCTCTCACCTGACCCTCGAGACACATTATTAATTTTCTTAAAAGCGACTTGAGTTTGCGTTAGAAACCAGAGACTTAACCTTTTGAGGCTAAGTCTCCGGACTCCTCCCGCGTGCCACAAATATAGGTACTTTTATCTACCGACTGACACGTCGTCGCATCGGTGTAACACCAGCTTGGAACGTTTATTAGAATTTTTCATATTATAAACTATTATCAATTATAATAGATTATCAATTAATCATTATAATTATCAATTAATCATTATAATTAACAATCAATAATTATAATTATCAATTAATCATCAAATTATCAATTAATAATTATAAACTATCAATTATTACAAAATATTATCAATTAATCATTATATTTATCAATTAATCATCAAATTATCAATTAATAATCATAAACTATCAATTATACAAACTATTATAAATTATTATAACTTATTATAATTATTAATTAATCAATATATTTATCAATTAATCTATATAATTATCAATTAATCAATATATTTATCAATTAATCTTTATAATTATCAATTAATCCTTATAATTATCAATCAATCATCAAATTATCAATTAATAATTATAAACTTTCAATTATTATTAACTATTATCAATTATCATAAATTATTATAAAATTATCATTAATTATTATTATTATTTATCAGAAATTTAATGTTTTACAATTTTTGTGCATTTAAGCTTAAGTACAAAAACTACTATTGCCCTGAGCAGGGCGCGCGTTGGGGAACATTGGTTCTTCTCAAAAGGTTAAGCGTAAATATCTATACAGTTTAGAAAAAATAAAATTATTTTTTTATTAAATCCTAAAAGTTATAACTTTTCATTTTGTTAAGTTAACAAGGAAGTGAATTCCCAAGTTTATTTTCCCTAATTCGAAAATATATTCCACAGTAATGATGAAAATAATGTTTTAAAAATAAGACGTTTAATAATATTGTTTAAAAATAAATTGTTCAATAAATAATAAATAAAATTGTTTAAAAAAATCTGTAAATCATGTATTTTCACAACCTTTTTCTATCCTGAAATAAAATATCGAAATAAATGAAACAAACAAATGAAATTTCACAAAGAGGGATTTTCAGCAATTTATTGGCCGTTTTCATTCAACACATATTTATATCAACAAAGAGAGAATCACATGAAATATCAAGCAGTATTCTTGACACGTATCACAACATTGAAGGACAATGGGTTTAAAACATGAATAAAATTCTATCAGATACTGGTAGAAATGTGACGAGTAATATGAGCATAATCACATGCTGTGAAATTAAGAAATACTTAAGAGCATTCATCACTTAAGTAAAAAATTAATAATCAGTTAAGTAGGTTATTAATTAAAGATCCTTTAAAAGGTATGCAAATTAAGTAGGCGGTTCAAAATGTAAGGTAACAAGAGCTCTCACGGGTGCATAAATTCCCCGTACAAATTAAATTCCATGTTTAAATAGAATAGACGATCACAGCATTCAAACACCACTAGCAGATTGATCTAGCTCTGTCTTAAAACTCCGAAGTTCTATGTTAAAAGATGGAAGCGTTGACGGTCGGAGAGTGCGAAGTGTAATAAGGTTTTAGCATTTAAAGGAAACATCCCTAGCTGAAATTCATTGCCAATTAGTGGAAGTTTACGGAGCGAGCGTAATGTCACGAAAACAGGTGTGAAACACGAGTTCCTTTCACTAAAACAGGTGTGTAGAAAT